>OX451739.1:1078620214-1078884434 GCA_948472305.1 Vicia faba | reverse complement strand
CAACCGAAAAAACTCGTTTCGGCGACTAATTGGTAAGGGTTAGACTTCCTCTAAACATCTAGTATATTTTTATTGCATTTGATTTCAGTTTTTTTTCCGGTTTAGACGGTAAAATTAGTTATCCGGAAATTAAAGAAATTTGACGGGATAACTAAGTTAAATGCGTAGGTAATTATAGTTGAGTTATTTTTTTGAGATTGCGACGTTTTCGGAGACCCGATCGAGATTGTGTTGTTTCGAATTAGCCGGTTTAGACGGTAAAATTAGTTATCCGGAAATTAATGAAATTTGACAGGGTAAACTAAGTTAAACGCGTAAGTAATTATGATGAAGTTATTTTTTTTAGATCAGAAAATGGTAAAGGAGAAATGGAGAATATTATTATAGTATTTATTTAATTATATTAAATTAGTTTAATAAAATATTAATTTTCATTATATATATATATATATAATATATATATATATATATATATATATATATATATATATATATATATATATATATATATATATATATATATATATATATATATATATATATATATATATATATATATATATATATATATATAAATTTCTAACTAACCTACTGTTAGTTTTATATTATATATATAAGTAAAATAGTTTAGTTAATATATTAATATATATTATAATTAACAGTGTGGTTAATTATATAATCGGTTACGGTTTACCGATGAAATTTGATATTTTGGATTCGACCGGAGATGAATTAAATTGTAGACGTGTAGTACATTGGAAATGTGTTGTGAAATACCAATTTCGGAAATAACAAGTTCGGTTTATAAATGATATTTTGTTGTGTGATTAATTAATATAATCGATTGCGATTAATGGGTAAAACTTAATATTTTGAGTTTGACCAGAGATTAATTAAATTGTAGGTGTGTTGTATTTTCGAGATATTTGGTTAATTTCCGATTCTGAAAATGATGTGTTTGGTTTATAAATATTTTGGTATTGTGTGATAATTGTTGAAATGAAATAAATGATGTTTGTTGTGCAATGTTGTGAGATTAATTCATAGGGTTGAATTATGGTGATGTATGCTTGTAATTGAGATAGAGGGGATGTCTTGATTTACATAATTGTTATTGTTGAATTGCACACCGCATCATAAGTCGTGTCAAGAGGCGATGTCTGTTAGTCTCGTGGAGGCTAGTGGCTCGTCCCAAACTCAGAGTGGGGGTTTGAAAGCTTAGGGAATGGGCTTTGTGATTATCCGTCTGAGGGATAGACAATCGGTAAATTCGAAGGATAATAGATGATTGATACCACATGGATGAGTCGTGTCGTTGTGTCGAGTCGCACATACACACTTTGTCAAGCTGATGTTTTGTTGAATATTATGCATTATGTGCTAATTGGTAAATTAAATTGATTGTGTTTGATTTCTTTGAGTTGTTGAATATGGGAATTGGATTAAATGAATATATTATATGGTTTATGCAAGAGCTGGAAAAAGAGTAAGATTCCTTTATTTAATGTCTTTCATTTGCTTTAAATTACATACCTTATGTTTGTTGGAATTCTTACCCTTCTGTTGGAAAATGCTTGCTACGGTATTGTTCAGGTACCGAAGACGGTAGTGCGAGGCACTAGTTTAGCGGATGCATTTGGATTGTAATCTGTTTTATTTTGCTTTACCGAGTCGATGCTCTGGTTGTAACACTTGGGGGTTAGGTGTCCGCATTCGAACTCGTGTATTATTTATATGGATTATACTTGTATATAATCCATTGTTTTGATTATATGTTGATGTATGTATATTATGACTTGATAATATGTTTGGTGTATGGACCGTATGGCCTAATGCCTTGAATTTTATATTTTGATTCCTCCTTTGGAGATGAAGTTATTATGATTCCGTTGCGTTTGCACGAAAAAGAAAGTATATGCCATGAATGTATTATGTGATTAAATGATTAGAGTGACGAATATGTCATGTCCGTTTTTCTTGAATATGTGAATTGATGTTGTGACACTCCTTCCGTGCAAATTTTATTTTCTCTGATTTTAATTATATCGTTTAATTCAGAGTTTATTAGAAGGGGTGTTACAAAAAGGGTGCTAACACCTTCCCTTTTCATAATCTACCCCCTGAACTCAAGAAATAATCTCAAAGTTCTTTCTTGTGCTTTTTCACCTTTCCTTTTGGATAAAAGAAAAGTCGGGTGGCGACTCTTGCTAACCGCAACATTTGCGATCAAACGCAAAACCTTCAAGTCAGTTCTCCCACTGTATCACAGAACTGGCGACTCTGCTGGGGAAATTCTAAAAGTGGGGTTACCTTAGGGCTAGATCACATTTATTTGCTTTCATTGTCTGACTTGTATGCTTTACATTATGGTTCTTTGTTTGGGTTTGAATCTTCTACCCGGATTTGGGATACTTTATAGGTAAGTAGCAATATATTATGGAAACTGTGCGAGTTATACCGACATGGTCTAAGCAATAGCTACGTTAGTGTGACATATTTGTGGATATCGGTAGCCTTTGAGTGAATCAAAGAGAATACGGGGCTGCTGAGTGATGTCATAAATCACTAATGAACTTCTAGAACCTTTACTTGACCAACTTGGCCTTTAGGATGTAGTGAGATGACCGACTTTGGTGCAGTGCGAAGTTGGTAGATACTCGATACTACACTCATTGAGGTTTGGTTTCTTGGGATATTTTGGTCGCTATTAAAGAGGCTTGTGCTGAAACAATGACCAAGGAAACAAACTAGTGATATTGAGCTCCTTAGAACCCGGTTACTATTACTAGGACAGGTTGAGCCAACTAAACTTCAAGAGGGTACTTACCTATAAAACTCCATGCAAGCCTAAACCTAAGAACTTGTTTATTTTGTTTGTATATACATACTTGTACATAACATCATGAGCATCATAACATCATACACATTCACTAACCATTTCAAGGATTTTTGGATTCATCTTTGTTCTTGTTTTGTAGGATATGGATTCTCTTCGCAGGAAAACTATTCAAGTCAACCTTGTAAGGATCCCTCCACAACTTAAGGAGCTAGCCTCAAGGATTCCTGAAAACTCTCCATTCACCAAGAGACATGGTCGCCTACTCAACTTGGTCACCTCCAACATAGATGAGGACATGATGAAGGTGCTCTTTCAGTTCTTTGATCCTTTACACCATTGCTTCACATTTCCCAACTATCAACTTGTGCCTACTTTGGAAGAATTCTCCCGACTCTTGAGAATTCCCATTCTAAATTAACTACCTTTCAACGGTATGGAAAGAGACCCAAAGCCAGAAGAGATTCCTCAAGCTCTACACTTGCACTCATCTGATGTCACAACTTATTGGGAAACAAGGAGTGGTGTCAAAGGTTTCCTAGCAAAGTTCTTATTCGAGAAAGCCCAAAACTGTTGGAACTCCTTGGACCTGCTAGCTTTTGAGGAAATTGTGGCTCTCCTCATCTATGGGATGGTTTTGTTTCCAAACCATGATCAACTCATAGATGTGAACACCGTCAAAATCTTCATATCCCGCAACCCGGTGCCTACATTGCTAAGGGATATCCTACACTCTTTTCACACACGCACAATAGGGAAAATAGGTGTCCTTATGTGTTGCACTTATCTCTTGGCAAGATGGTTTATTTAGCATCTTCCCCAATCTGTATTAAAGAACGAGAAAGGTTCAAGGTGGTCACAAAGGTTGATGACACTCAAACATTCAGACATTCATTGGTGCTCCCGATCCATAGAGAATGTTACTATTGTCAACCATTATGGAGAATTCCTTAATGTCCCTTTACTTGGCATTAGGGGAGGTATCACCTACAACCCTTGCTTAGCCTTAAGACAGTTTGGTTATGCTCGAAGGGATGGCCCGCACAAGTTGCTGATTCAAGGTTTGTATTTGACTACGACAACGACGATCAAGGTCTTCGCCAGAGATTTATCCGAGCTTGGAGGATGTTAAATAAGGTAGATAGCAAGAATTTGGGGCACAAAAATTCAATCCCTCTTGAGCCTTACCTCAAATGGGTACAAACTCATGCTCAGAGCCTTATGATGCCTTACCCCTCCATTCTCCCGGTAATCATTGAGCCTATCATGGAAAGAGATGTTCCATACACTATCATACATCCTGACATGCCCACCTCTCTTGAAGACCTACACAGAGATTGGATATAACTCAAGGGGGAGCGATATACTTTTGAATCCCAATTTTACACAAGCGAGAAGAAGGTTTTGGAACTCACTAGGCTACTTCATGAGGAGCAGACTCGGAATGACTACATTGCACCAAAGAGGATGCGTACTACCTTTCTATCTTAAAGTTTCTTGTATTTGTTTTGCCCAAGAAGGAATTGATGTACTCAAAGCTTTAATTTATTAATATAACGTGTGTTTCCTTTTTGTCTAAAACAAATTTGAATTTTTTTAAAATCCTTGAAATCATTGCATACGCATTTATCATTCATCATAACATAAACAGGTTTCTTGCAACAAGCTTCCTCATCTCTCTACTATTTATTTCAGTAAGATGGATCTCGAGCAAACAGTGAAGGACCTCCAAGCTCAGAATACACAGTTTCAACAATTGTTCTTAACTCTGGGCAAAGGAAAAGAAGAGTTGAAGACCTTGCTGGTTGAGGAAAAGAAAAATAAGACGAAGAAGATAACCGGAATTCTGAACATGGGAAGAAGATTCCAAGGGCAAACAAGAAGGGCCTTAGACTTCTCAATGACATCCGGCGAGAAAGACAATCAAGAGGGGAAGGGAAAGGAAACGGTTGTTCAGTCTGATTCAGAAGAGAAAGAGGAAGAAGAAGACTATTCCGAAGAACAATACCCTCTAGCTGATGACAAGTACAAACATCTCGAAGAGCGGTTGAGTGCAATGGAAATCCAAAAAGTTCCTGGCTTGGACTTTGAGGAGTTGGGGTTAGTATCGGGAATTGTCATTCCTCCAAAATTTAAAGCACCTGTGTTTGCCAAGTATGACAGAGTTTCATGCCCCAAAATGCATCTTCGGTCCTATGTAAGGAAAATCCAGCCCCATACTGCTGACAAAGATTTATGGGTACACTTCTTCCAAGATAGTCTATCTGGAACTCAACTTGATTGGTTTTATCAGTTAGAAAGAGCCAATGTTAATAACTGGGAAGATCTTGCTGCAACCTTTTACATACAATACCAATACAATGCTGATCTTGCGCCTACCCGTACTTAACTCCAGCGTATGGCCATGGTTTCGAGTGAAGGCTTCAAGGACTATGCGTAAAAATGGAGAGATTTGGCTGGAAGAGTTCAACTTCCTCTATTTGAAAGAGAATTAGTAGACATGTTTTTGGGCACTTTGTATGGTCCCTTCTTCAATCACCTAATTGGGAGTTCATCGGCAGGTTTCATTGAACTAACATTGACCAGAGAAACGGTAGAAGTCGGAATAAAAAGTGGAAAGATTCAAAAAGATGCATCCTCTGCTGCTGTAAGGAAGCCATTTATCAGAAAGAAAGAAGTGGTTGTTGTTTATCCTCAGAGAAATCAAGATAGGGCCGAACGTCGTCCAATGGTGGGGGCTGTTATGATTCATAAACCTGCGCCTGGTCAACAAAGAAACAACCAACCAAGAATGGAAAGACCAGTCAGACAATTCACCAGAATTAACATGACCATATCTCAAGTATTACCACATCTGTTAAGATCCAACCTAATGACTCTAAAAGAAGCTCCAAAGAGCCCTAACACAACCTCTCCTCACTATCATCCTAATGCCTGCTGTGCATACCACTTTGAGAGTCCCGGCCATGACACTAACAACTGTTGGGTTTTAAAGAACAAAGTACAAGATCTCCTTGAAGCCAAAGAGATTGAATTCGATGCGCCAGAAAAACCCAATGTCATTTCTGCCCCTATGCCCAAACATGGCCATAATGCCCATGCTATTGAGGAAGATATGTTTGTTACTTCAGTTGATGAACTTATAACCCCACTCTTGACTATCAAAAAGAACTTATTGAATGCCAGTGTTTTCCCAGGCTATGATGAAAGTTGTCATTTCTGTTTGTCCTCGCCAACCAGCTGTCCTTTATTGAAAGCAGGCGTTCAGTGCCTAATAGATAACAAGGAGATTTTGTTTGAAAATACTTTTGTTCCACCTATTTCTTATAATGATGTTTTCATTGTGACCATTTCCGACACTTCTTTCAGGGTCTCGACCAAAAGACCCGTTAGAATTACACCAATTCCAAAAGTAGCTCCTTTAATAATTACAATGCTTGGACCAGTCCCGTATTTGTCAGACAAAACCGTACCATGGAATTATGGAGGGGACGTCTACTACCACGGTATCAAGCAAGATTGGCCAGCTTCCAAAGATTCAAGTTCTGAGAAGGATGACTCCAATATCAGTAACATTGTCGGGACTAGCAAGATTACCCGAAGCGGAAGGATATTCTCTCCAGAAATTGCTCCTCCAAAAGCAGTTTCTGGACCCGTAATCATTCCTGTTGTTGTTGCTCCTCCGAAGGCTATTCCCAGTCCCACAATCATCTCCACCAATGCTCCAACTGACAAAGCTGTTACAATCCCTGCTATCACTCCTACCGACATTCCTACTGCCGAGTCAACTGAGACTCGAGGTAAAAGTATTCTGATTGAGCCTGTCCGGACGAAGGCACAATCATTGGCTATCCCTGAGACCTTCCGGAAAGAGATAGAGGAAATTCTAAAGATCATAAAAAGAAGCGACTATGATGTAGTTGAACAATTGGGGAAAACTCCATCCAAAACTTACATGCTGGCTTTACTACTATGTTCCGAGGCGCATGCAAAGGCCTTGGTAAAATTCCTGAAAACTGCTCATGTACCCCAAGAAACATCTGTCGACCAGTTCCAAGACTATGTAGCCAGCTTGACTGCAGATAATGGTCTAGATTTTTCGAATGTTGATTTAACGCCAAGAGGATGGAAGCATAATGAGGCATTTCATGTCTCAGTGGAATGTAAGGGCACAACCTTGGCTCATGTTTTGGTGGACACTGGGTCGTCTCTGAATGTATTGCCAAAAAAGGCTCTTGATAGGCTTGACTGCGAGGGATTGACATTGAAACCAAGCAATATAGTAGTGAGGGCTTTTGACGACTCGAAAAGAATGGTGCATGGGGAAGTAGATATCCCCATAAAGGTTGTAACCCAAACATTTGATTCAACTTTTTATGTAATGGATATTCGCCCTTCATACTCCTGCTTGCTAGGACGACCATGGATTCACAATGCTGGCGCTGTTACTTCTATGTTACACCAAATGCTGAAGTATCTGATTCAAGGGAAGATTATCACTGTTCATGGAGAAGAAGAGTATATGATCAACCATCTCAATTCCTTCAGATATATGGAATTAGATGGTGAATTTATTGAAAATCTATTCCAACACTTTGAGGAAGTCCTGCAAGATGTGGCAGTAACCAAGGTTGTATCTCAAGTTCCCAAGATCACAAGGCCTCCACTCAAGATGTCATCTTTGAAGGATGCAAAAGCAGTAATAGAAGAAGGTGGGTGCACTATTTGGGGACAACTCCCGGATATCCCATACAAGTCAGACAAGTTTGGCATGGGTTTCACTTCAGGTGCTCAGAAGATTGTACGTCACACTCGTGCCGGAGGACCACCCCTGAAGTTCAGCAACCGTGAAGTCAATGCAGTAGAGGATAACGAAGATGGCTACAACCTGGAGGATTGGATCTTCCCAACTGTCAGTGGAGGGCTCAACAACTGGGAGGCTAGAGATTTTGTCCCGATCACTTTTATCCCACAGTAATTTGTCTTTACATTTTGTTGGATCTGTAATATTAAAAAAATTCAAACTCTTAAAACCTTGTGTCTTACCCGAGGCACAATGGTCCATTTGTAAGGGTTATTATATCATTTCCATATGACATCAATGAATCATGGACATTTTGCATACAAACTTTGTGCTCATTGTTTTTCTCTTTTACATTTTTCATTTCTTTCAAAGATAGATATACCATTACACACACTCACACTCACAATGCAGGTCTACATCCATTCAGGATCCCATGGATAACGATTCTACCATGGCCTTCTGTGACTCTGAAAATATAATCTACCAAGCCGAATACGAAGGTGAGGAAGATTGTGAAGTACCAGGGGAACTTGCTAAATTACTACTACAAGAAGAGAGAACCATTCATCCCCACGAGGAACCGGTGGACACCATCAGTTTAGGTACCGAGGAAGATAGAAGAGAGGTCAAGGTGGGTGCCAATCTGGAACACAATGTCAAGGAGTGGTTGATTCAGTTGTTACACGAGTATGTTGAGGTCTTTTCCTGGTCGTATGAAGACATGTCAGGACTTGATGCATATATTGTGGTACATCGTCTACCTACAAAAGAGGATTGCCCACCGGAAAAACAAAAGGTCCATCGAATGCGACCAGATATGTCAGAAAAGATTAAAGCAGAAGTCATGAAACAATTCAATGCTGGATTCTTGGCCGTCACCTCCTATCCGCAATGGGTTTCCAATGTCGTTCTCGTGCCTAAAAAATACGGCAAGGTACGAATGTGTGTGGACTACAGAGATTTGAATAGGGCAAGCCCTAAGGATGATTTCCCACTTCCCCACATTGATATCCTAGTTGACAATACTGCACAACACAGAGTGTTTTCCTTCATCGACGGTTTCTCAAGTTACAACCAAATCAAAATGGCTCCTAAGGACATAGAGAAGACAACCTTTGTCACACAATGGGGCACATTCTGCTACAAGGTGATGCCATTCGGACTGAAGAATGCTGGGGCAACCTATCAGCGTGCCATGGTAGCTCTATTTCACGACATGATACATCACGAAATATAAGTCTATATGGACGACATGATAGCTAGATCTCAAACAGAAGAGGAGCATCTTGATCATTTACAGAAACTATTTGAGAGATTAAAAAAGTACAAACTGAGGTTGAACCCAAATAAGTGCACATTTGGAGTAAGGTCCGGTAAACTCCTAGACTTTGTCTTCAGCAATAAAGGTATCGAGGTGGATCCTGCCAAGGTGAAAGCTATACAAGAGATGCCTGCTCCTCGTACTGAGAAGGAAGTCAGAGGATTCTTGGGACGCTTGAACTACATTTCCAGATTCATTTCTCACCTGACAGCTACCTGCGAACCAATCTTTAAACTACTGAAGAAAGATCAGGTAGTCAAGTGGAATGATGAATGTCAAACTAATTTTGACAATATTAAAGAGTACCTGCAAGAGCCTCCTGTGTTGATGCCACCAGTCGAGGGAAGACCATTGATCATGTATCTGACTGTTTTAGAAAACTCTATGGGGTGTGTGTTGGGGCAGCATGACGAGTCTGGCCGAAAAGAGCACGCCATTTATTACCTGAGCAAAAAGTTTACCGACTGTGAAACAAGATATTCATTGCTCGAGAAAACTTGCTGCGCTCTAGCATGGGCTGCTCGCCGGCTAAGACAGTATATGATGACCCATACTACCTTGCTGATATCTAAAATGGATCCAATAAAATACATCTTCGAGAAACCTGCTCTCTCTGGGAGAATAGCGAGATGATAGATGATCCTAACAGAATATGACATACAGTATACTACCTAGAAAGCTATAAAGGGCAGTGTACTAGCTGATCACCTTTCTCACCAAGTTGTGGAAGACTACCAGTCCATGAAGTTCGAATTCTCGGATGAAGACATCATGATGGTAAACTACTGTGAAGAATTCAGGCCATATGACGGACCTGAACAAGGATCTCGATGGACCCTGGTCTTTGATGAGGCATCTAACGCACTCGGAAATGGTATTGGTGCAGTACTGATATCTCCTGAAGGGTGTCATACTCCATTTACTGCAAGACTCTGCTTCAAATGTACAAATAACATGGCGGAATACGAAGCGTGTATCTTTGGTCTCTAAGCTGCCATAGACTTGGGGATCAAATTGTTGAATGTATTCGAAGATTCAACTTTGGTTATCAACTAGATCAAAGGGGAATGGGACACCAAACACCCTAACCTTATCCCTTACAAAGAACATGTTTTGACATTGCTCCCGCATTTTGAGGAGATTACCTTCGAACATTTCCCGCGAGAAGAAAATCAGCTAGCAGACGCACTAGCCACAATGTCATCTATGTTTAAACTCAAATGGGATAACGAGGCTCCCCAGATCACCATTGAACAAATGGATGAACCAGCACACTGTCACGAGATTAATACTGAAGAAGTAGTGGACCAGCCTTGGTTTCACGAAGTCAAGAGGTATCTCGAAACCCAAGAATATCCAGAAGGAGCTTCAGTCAATGATAAGAATTTCTTAAGGAGATTCTTTGCTAAATTCTTCCTTAGTAGTGGCATTCTTTGCAAACGCAACTATGACTCTGTGTTACTTCGGAGCGTATACAAGGTTGAAGCAGGAAAGATCATGGCTGAGTTACATGAAGGCACTTTTGGCACCCATTCCAGTGGGCATACGATGGCAAAGAAGATTCTACGGGCAGGCTATTACTGGTCTACCATGGAAGCAGATTGTTATCAACACTCTCGAACCTGTCACAAGTGTCAGATCTATGCTGACAAGGTGCATGTACCTTCAGTTCCTCTGAATGTCTTAACGTATCCTTGGCCCTTTGCTATGTGGGGTATTGATATGATTGGGGAAATCAAGACAACAACCTCTAATGGACACCACTTCATCCTAGTGGCCATTGGTTATTTTACCAAGTGGGTGGAGGCAGCTTCTTTCGCTTCCGTTACCAAGAATGTTGTAGCCCGGTTCATCAAGCAAAATCTCATCTGTCGTTACGGTATCCTGGAGAGGATCATTACAGAAAATGGTACAAACTTGAACAATACTATGATCACCGCCTTGTGCGAGCAATTCAAGATTCAGCATCACAATTCTTCCCCTTACCGGCCAAGGATGAATGGTGTTGTCGAAGCCGCAAATAAGAATATTAAAAAGATCATACAGAAAATGATAGTCACATACAAAGACTGGCATGAGATGCTACCATTCGCTCTCCACGGATATCGCACCACAACTCGCACATCAACCGGGGCAACACCCTATTCTCTGGTTTACAACATGGAAGCTGTCTTGCCTATTAAGGTCCAAATACCCTCTCTGAGAATTATGAAGGATGCAGGGCTGAATGAAGACGATTGGATCCAGACTCGGCTTGATCAACTGAACTTAATTGATGAGAAAAGACTTACTGCTGTCTGTCATGGTCAAATGTATCAAAAACAGATGATAAATGCTTTCAACAAAAACGTCAGACGCCAAGTGTATCAAGTTGGGGATCTAGTGATCAAACGTATCATACTGCCACAAGGTGATCCCAGGGGAAAATTGACTCCTACATACGAAGGACCATTTGTAATCAAAAACATTTTCTCTGGTGGAGCAATGATCTTGACCACCATGGATGGTGACGACCTGTCGCACCCTACGAACGCAGACATAGTCAAAAGATACTACGCATAAGAGATCCTCTAGGTTAACACACCTAGGCAAAACAAGGGCATCCCAGCAAACCAAAAGGTTCGGGCAAAAATTAGGGATCAAACAAAAAAATCTGTACACTCGGCAAGTTGAAAACCCGAAAGGGCAACTTGGGCAAAAAAGGGTGTCCCGGTGGACTGAAAACCCAAAAGGGAGGTCCAGGAAAAAGTTAGGGAATTAAAGCGTATGATTATTTCCCATTGGATCACCTTACAGACAACCTGCAAACTTGACAGTTCTGATAAATTCAATCAGCTTTGGACAAGGCAACAAATAGAGAAGACGCTCGGAGATATGAAGGCTATAGTGGAATGGGAACCCCATGAGATTATTACACATAGCTATCTTTTCTTTGTATCAAAATTTTCATTTTTTACGACGACATTCTCTTACTAGAATGTTTGTCTCATTGTACAAAAATACTTACTCAAAGTCAATACAAAGATATCCCTTTGAAAGTGCAAAACTATATGTTTTTCTTTACTCTATTTTGTTGTTTACAAAAAACGCCCAATGATTCATTTTTGAACATATGCATTTGAACATAATTACTGTTTATAAATAAACAAAATAGAAAGACAGTCATTGATGGATTTAAGAGGTAGGGAAATCTCTCTATGCTATCTCCATGATCCCCCGAAGTGTACAGTTTAATCCCCAACAAAACAGAGTTTCCAGTTATCAATCCCCAGTAGAAGTTGTCAAATTTCTCAGGATTCCCCAATAGGATTTTACAAGCAGTACACGGAATCTCCCTTACATGTTGAGTTTATTTCTCCAAGCAGAAATTCATCAACACTTAGACTTCACAACATGAATACTTATACTCCATGTCCTCAACAGCAGTCAGGGATTTATTTTCCCTAATCCAACAACAGTGTGGCAAGTTAGCTTGCATACGCATACATTGCATCCATATATCATAAACATTGATAACACAAATGCATTATACCATGCATTTCATACAACATGACTTTGCATTTTTGCTAACATTTTACCCTTTTCAGGATAAGGTTAACATCTACCATTGACATTGTTCAAAGTTTTCAGATACGCTCAAAGACACGGATGCCATTCTGATACTCGTTCAGATTTCAACTTCCAGATACAGTACAGATATGCTCCAGACACGAATGTCATTCTGATACTCATTCAGATTTCAACTTCCAGATACAGTACAAATACGCTCCAGACACGGATACCATTCTGATACTCATTCAGATTTCAACTTCCAGATACAATACAGATAAGCTCTAGATACGGATGCCATCCTGTTACTCATTCAAAGTCAGCTTCCAGATACAGTTCAGATACGCTCCAGACACGAATGCCATCCTAAAACTCAGTTACAGTTCAGATACGCTCCAAACACGGACGCCATTCTGATATTCATTCAAAGTATACTTCAGACACAATACATATACGCTCCAGACACGGATGCCATTCTGATATTCATTCAGATGTAATTCTCAAGTTACAATACAGATACGCTCCAGACACGAACGCCATTCTGATACTCATTATTTCAGGTTACAAATTACAATTCAACAATCACTCTTGGATGGCATATGCAAGTCCATCTCCTACAACTTTCTATCACCTCTCCAAATGGCATCTTTAAGCCCATTCCCTCTACCATCACATCACCGAGTGCAAATTTCTGGGCACTCTAGTGTCCAATCATCTTCCATCTTCGAGTCACAAATGACAAAACTCGTCAGTCTAACTCTTCAGGCTTAAGAACATTTAACAGGGGCAGCTGTTGTACCCTAAAATTTTCCCTCTCACTTATCAAGAATTTTCTCACAAGATCTCATTGAGTTCAAGACTGCACTAGGGTTTGATCAACTCAAGACACCTCCTCAAGCACTGATGACTGAAAATCAGGGTTTGAGATTGCACAAGGATTTCTGGACTATCAATGCTTCATATGACTTTCATGGACCATTATGGACCCCCAAGATTAGTCATGTCAAGTTTCAAGCCTTGGATCACACTTTTGATCAGTCAATTGGACAATTGACCTAAAAGTCAACTATATTGGGGGAAAAGTCAACCATGGCCAATTTACAGTCAAACTTCATAATTTTTTATTCACACTAACATTTAAAACTCATATGTATCATTTGATCATGTTTGGACCATAATTCCTCAAGAAATTTGATCAAATCATCAAAAGGGCAAAATGGTCAAAATTAGGGTTTTGATTGGGAAAGGGCAATTTCTGGTTTTTAACCTAGAAAATGATCAACTAGGTTAAGGAATTATATCAAGAGTCCAATTGCATCATTTTTACCTAATTTCATGGTTCAAAACATTTCAAGTCCGTTAAATTGACAGATGAATTTTGCAGTCAACTGATCAAAAGTCAACTGTATATTGAAAAGTCAAACTTTGACTTTTTGGTCAAATTCAAGTGCCAAGAATCATAATTCATTAAAACATGTCAAAATATGAAACTTATTCATCAAGAAATCAAAAAGTCAAGATTTCATTTTGAAAAGTCAAAATTTCTAAACTTAGAAATTTTTCTAAGTGTTGGAAATTTCATATTTTTTCATAACTTTGAGCCAAATTTTTACCATGATGCAAGATGATTCAAGAGAAACTTCCAACATGAAAGTTGTAGATCTCCATGAAATCTACAACTTTTCTTTACACAACTCCTTCGAAAAATTCTTGGATCTCAAGTTATAATTTTATGAACATGTGGTCATGAAACTAAACACTTAGTGAAATTTTACCCTAATTTGGTCCGGATTTTGACCTAACTTCATGGCACTTTTTCATATATTTCCAAGGGTAATATTCAAAAGAAATTTAAATATTTGTTGTATATCACATTGCAAGCTTTCTAAAATGTCCAAGAACTCCTTGATATCATTCTTGAGGAGGGAGAATCGAAGAGATGAAGTTAGGGTTTTGTCACTTGAATTACAAGGCATTTTGTGATGAACAAGAATTCAATTTCAAACCTATGCTGCACAATCTTGTTTTGTAGGCCTCTAAACCTAAAGATCTATCCATAATCATAAGATTACACTTGCTTTTGAGCTATTATCCACTTGATTCAAGCTTTATCCAAGTTGCATTTCCATTAATGGCACAAAGTAACATTGCCATTCTAGTAAAGTGGCTTTAATCACAAAGTCAACTTCTCTTGAGCTTTGCATTTGTTCTTTCTGCACAAGCATCCTATACACAATCATACGAGCATGTTTAAAGTGCCTAACCACTTTATATATCCTTGTACCTTGCCTTGGAATAATGCTTGTCAAGCTTGCTTCAAAAACAAGCCAAAAAAGCCATAACATGTGAACTTGTACTTTTGATCACCCAAGCTCTCAAAACCTTTTCCTATACACTGAGACACTATTATTCAACTTAGGACACGATTTTTGCAAGCATGAAACTCTCTCAAATTCCCTCTAGCCAGAAATTGCACACAAACTCCATTTTTGTGCAGGTTCTGACCTTGAACTTGTATCTTCTATTTCCCTCGTGCGTTCTTTGGCCTTTTAGTTCCAAAAGCTCCTATACATCAAATATAACTTGTCCTTGTCCCTGTTTCATTTCTGTAACATCATTTACCCCATCTTCCATAACCAAAAACAGAGCATTGCACATTGACTTCTCCAAGTCATTTCAGCCACTCCCAACTCAAGCAAACCATTGCATTAGCTTCCTAGGACCTCAAGAAAGCTAACCTGATCATCACCATCACTTGAAACAAGCTCAAATCCAAACACGATTTCCAGTTTTGAGGTAAGTTTTCTCAACTTGAAACTCTTCATACAGGCATCATCAATAGTTTATTTGTGAATAAAACATGTAGATATCATTGTCTTGAAGCTAACCATGTCCTTAGTTTCCATTAATTTTGCTTGAGCTTAGAGAATTTTGAAACTGAAATTTCTGAAATTTTTAGGGTTCAGATTAGGGCCATTAAAATTCTTGCTTATCTTTGATCTATAGTTTTAATACTTTACATTTCTGGAATCATGAGAAAATTTGCTACAAATTTCATGTTTACAGTTTTCATTTTTGATGAGAAATAAGCAAGTTACAGTTGGTCTGGCTGGAGGTTGAAGATGAAGTCTTCAGAACACGTTTTGCCTTACATATTTATTGTTTCATTTGTATTAACGGATGTACAGCCACCCTAGTGGTAGAATTGCGCGCCAGTAACCTATGGGATCTGGGTTCGAGCCCCAGTGGTACTCTTTTCATTTTTCACATTTTCATTTTCTGATTTTTGTTAGTTTTTGGCAGGCGCTGGGTCCTTTGGGCCTGACTTGTTATTGTTTTTGCTAACTGACCTCCATATTGACTCTTGGCACCCCCTGGCCCAAGTTATTTATTTATTTATTTTATTTATCTTTTCTTAAATATATTTTTTCTAAATACAAAAAATCATAAAATACAAAAAATGATATATTTATATTTTGACTTATTTTATTTTATTTTTCTCATAAAAAATATATTTTTATGTTATTATACTTTATATTTTTATTTAATTAATATTATGTTTTTATTTATTTATTTTTCACACCATTTAAAATAAATTATTTTTAATATAAAAAGGACCCAAAAATATTTTATAATGTTATAAATATTTTCAAGACAAAAATACCAAAAAAATACATTTTTCTTAAACGTATTTCCTTTTAATCAACTAAATAGAATTAGGGTTTTATTCAAAAATCTTTTCTTAATAAAATTCAATTTTAATTAATTATTTTCTTTATTTAATTAGGTTAAGACAAAATCCTTTTTTTCATGAAAATCAAACAATGATACATTTTCTTTACATCTTGCATTTTTTGTACATTCATTCATTTTATACTTTGTATTTATTTATTTCCTTTTACATTGATATCAATTCAATATGGTTGTAATAGACTAATTAGGTTTAAATTCTTGCAATCCCCATTTACAAATTGTATACCCCCCTCCCCACAAATATTGTAATAGCGTAGTAACTTTAAATTTCGCAATTTATCATTTTTATATACAATACTAGTAATTAGGGTTTGTATGGAAAGACTAAAACCAATACTTAGAAAACCCTAATTCAAGACAAAAACAAGCATGAAAACAATACATTTACACACAAGCACCCCTAGGGTTATTCCACTTGGTTGCCTTATACAAAATGGCCATATTACGCATGTGAGGTATCTTAGCAAAAACAAGCAAATACAAGATCATAGTCCCTCGATGATGCTATCTAAGTTGCCTTACAAATGATCTTAGTCCCTCCAAAATAATGCTAAGATACCTTGCAACATTTCTAATCATGGTTATACGATAACCCACACCCGTCCTGTTTACATCCAAAGATAGGGTTGCTTACCAAATCAATGGTAAGACAACAATGTCAAAGGAAAAAAAATGAACAAGAAAGACATTTGAGTAGGTAGATTGCTCCTAATTACTTGCTCCATTTCAAAACAAACATCCTTGCTAACAAACACCTACACTTTCAAAACATCTTACAAAAACTTGAAAACATTTTCAAAAGATCAACATCTTTGTATACATTCTTACGAACAAGAATCATTACAAATATAGCCTAAACAATGGCCTCTTTACATAATACTTTCAAAAACCACACAAAGCACAATTTCAAACAAAAGTAAGTGATCTAGAAAGTAACTAAGAGCCCATGGAAAACCATGGATGAAAAGGGTTCTAACACCTTCCCTTTTCATAATCTACCCCCCGAACTCAAGAAATAATATCAAAGGTCTTTCCTGTGCTTTTTCACCTTTCCTTTTGGATAAAAGAAAAGTCGATGGCGACTCTTGCTAACCGCAACATTTGCGATCAAACGCAAAACCTTCAAGCCAGTTCTCCCACCGTATCACACTATTACTCCTGACTAAAGAAGATAGGGAAAATGTCTTCCGCCTTCCGGTTGTCGAGTTCATCACCCATGGTAGGGAATATCCAGTTGTCGAAATCACAATCATTATCAGCATCTTCTATAGCATTGATTCTATTATTGCTGATACAGAACATGGGTCTTCCAGCTCGAGCGTGACGAACATCCCTTTGACCTTCTGCAGTAAAGCCCAAACCAAACTTATTAGATTTATAGGGGATATCAGGAAGATGACCCCAAATAGTTCAACCACCTTCTTCTATAGTAGCTTTGGTATCTTTCCAAGAAAACATCTTGTGTGGAGACCTGGTGGTCTTCGGAATGGCAGAAACATCTTTAATAGCAGTAGGGGAAATTACTTCAAAATCTTGGCAAGGAGTCTCGATGAATTCACCATACATTTCTACATATCAGAATGAATTCAAATGGCTGACCATGTACTCCTCTTCTTTGCAAACAGTAACAATCTTCCCTTTCATAGAATACTTTAATTTCTGGTGCAAGGTGGAGGTGACGGCACCTGCCCCATGGATCCTGGGGCGTCCCAATAGATAAGAATAAGTTGTCCGGATGTCCATTACATAGAAGGTGGATTCAAAGATCTGTGAACCCACTTTGATAGGAGGATCCACTTCTCCATGTATCATTCTTTTGGACCCATCAAAGGCTCGAACTATAATGTCACTGGGTTTAAGCATAACCCCTTCATAATCCAGTCTGTCAAGAGCGTCCCTTGGAAGAACATTCAGAGAAGAACCAGTATCAACTAACGCATGAGCCAACATATTATAATTTCTCCCCTCCAGAGTCAGGTCAGCATCAGAGAAGTCTAATCCATTATCAGTTGTTAAGCTAGCCACATAACTTCTGAATTGACCAACCAAAAATTTCTTGCGGCACATGAGCAGTCTTCAAGAATTTTACTAAGACCTGCGCATGTGCTTCAGAACACAATAGTAAAGATATCATGGAGATTTTGGACATGGTCATCCCCAGATGTTCAACAATTTCATAGTCGCTCTTGTGGATGATTTTGAAAACCTCTTCCAACTATTGTCTAGAGGTGTCCTTGACTGCAACTTCTTTTGACGCCTCTATCTGGGCATGCTCCATCGTTGGCTCTTTACCACGAGCCTCAGCAGTTGCCTTGGTAACTGTAACTTAAACAGGTGGAGATATTTCTGGGGAGAAAATCCTTCCGCTTCTAGTAATTTTGATGGTCCCCGCAATATTATAAATATTGGGATCAACCTCTTCATCATCTTTGTCAGACAACTCTTGTTTAACACCGTGGTAAAAGATGTTAAACCCATAATTCCATGTAATAGCATTTTCTGAGGAATATGGGATGGGTCCAGGTGTTGTAATGATCAAGGGAGCAACTTTTGGATTGGAAGTAATCCTTATAGGACCCTTGGAAGTGATCCTGAAAGGAGTACCAGATATGACAAACAAATCTCGGCACAAATTCTCAGCATACGGAACTTTCTCAATCAAAATTACATGTTCATCCATCAGGCGTTGAACGCCTTCCTTAAGTAATCCGTTGCCACTGGGTTGAACTGCACAACAATAAATTCCTTAACACAACCCAAAAATAAACCGGTTTATAGAAAATTATCATTGACTATTGAGAGAGGAGTAACCACATCACTTATGGAGGCAACATACAAAATATCTTCAATAGCACTTATGCCTTTGTCATGCTTAGGCATAGGTGCAGTAATCACGTTCGGAGTCTCCGGAGGATCAAACTTAATTTCCTTATTATCAATTATATCCTGAATCTTGCTTTTCAGAGCCCAGCAGTTGTTGGTGTTGTGCCCAGGATAGTTCGAGTGATAGGCGCACCTCGCATTTGGATTATACTTTGGAGAGGATGTGTTGGGATTCTGAGGAGGATCCCGTAGTGAAATGAGTTCAGCCTTTAACAAATGTTGTAATGCTTGAGATAAATGCATGCCGGTCTTGGTAAACTTCCTTGACGGAGCATCTGGCCTTCGACGGTTGCCCTGTTGTGATTGTTGAATAGGCTTTGGATTATAGATCAATACCACCCCCACAAACTGATGGCGGTCATTTTTACTACGACTTTTCTAGCCATAGACAACATTGGTTTCTTTTTTACCATCGAACGACTTCTTCACAACATTAGAAGTTGCAGCCATTGGAATCTTCCCACTCTTAATACCACTTTTAACTCTTTCTCCTGTCATAATTATCTCAGTAAAGCCAGATGAAGAACTCCCAATCAGATGAGTAAAGAATGGGCCTGTTAGAGCACCGATGAACATATCAACTAATTTTCGGTTAGACAAGGGAGGTTGGACCCTTCCAGCTAAGTCTCTCCACTTCTGGGCATACTCCTTGAACCCTTCATTCGAGCCCATGGACATGTTTTGCAATTGTACACAAGTCGATGCAAGGTCAGCATTATTTTGATATTGCTCATAGAAAGCATCAGCCAAGTCTTCCCATGTGTGAATGTTGGTTCCTTTGAGTTGATATAACCATTCAAGTTGAGTACCGAACAAACTTTCTTGAAAGAAATAGACCCATAATTTCCGGTCAGCAGTATAAGGTTGGATCTTTCGAACGTACGATCTTAAATAAAGTTTTGGATAAGAGACCCCGTCATATTTAGCAAAGACGGGGACCTTGAACTTATGAGGGATGACCACCCCCAGGATCAGACCTAGTTCTCCAAAATCCAATCCTGGCACTTTTTGGATTTCCAAAGCTTTGAGTCGGTCTTCCAATTGCTTGTACTTGTTATCTGTAGGAGGATACTGTTCGTCATATTAGTCTTCATCTTCAGGAATATTCTCAGAACCCTGGTTATTTCTACCTTCACCCCTGACACTTCTGCCATCCTCCTCTTGGTTGTCGTCTTCCTTAGAGGAAACATCATCCACTTAAACTGGTTGAGCATGACCTTTGAATCTTCTCCCCATATTGAGGATAATAGTCGGCTTCATAGTCTTCTTTTCTTGGCGATGAGCGTCGTCATCTCTTGTTGCCCTTTGGCTAGATTCAGAAGAGTCTCTTGAAATTGTGCATGCTGAGCCTGTAGATCCTTGACAGTTTGTTCGAGGGTCATCTTATACTAAAATAAATAGTAAGTAGATGAGAAGACATGTATTGGAAAACTTGTTTATGAAATGATACATGATATGTAGATGCAATTTTTTTAAGGACCTTAGGAGATTTAAATTTGCTAACCGAGAGGAAACCAGAACAATGATTTTTATTAGTAAGTTCAAAATTGCAATTGCCTCTTAGGCTTATAATGAAAACAAAAGGGTCTCAATGAGACAACAATATAAACTCCTAAAACCTAAGATTTAAGTCTCCCATGGACACTTACTCTTCGTGTCGATGTATGCATTAAGGCTTTGCTCCTCGTGAAGTTGCTTTGTGAGCTCCAACACTTTCTTTTCTCTAGCATAGAACTGAGTCTCAAAGGTGTACCTTTATTCTTTCAGTTGAATCTAAGACTTCTATAGCTCTTCAAGGTCAGTAGGCATATCTGGATGAAGAATGGTATAAGGAATATCCCCCTCAGCAACAGGCTCCATAATTACTGGTAAGACAACGGGATATGGAATCATAAGGTTTTGAGCACGAGATCATACCCATCTGATGTAGGGCTCCAAAGGGATGGAATTATTTTGTCCCAAAGTATTTCTATCAATCTTGTTTACCCTACCCTAAGCATGTATAAACCTTTGACAATAACCTTGAAATCATTCTCGTAATCAAATATAATACCCTGGATAAGCATGTCACGAGGACTGTATCTTTGAGCATAACCAAATTGGCGTAAATCTAGAGAAGGGTTGTAGGTAATACCTCCCCTAATTCCAAGGAGTGGAACATTAGGGAATTCCCCACAGCGGTCAATGATAGTAACATCTCCCAGAGATCGGGAACACCAACAGATATCTAAATGAGAGAGCGACATCATCCTTTGAGACCACCTTAAACCTTGTTTATTCTTCAATATTGATCGAGGAAGGTGCGAAATAAACCACCTGGAAAGAAAAGGTTTGCAACACATAAGGGTCCCTCACTTCCTCATAGTACGAGTGTGAAGAGAATGTACAATATCTCTAAGCAAAGTAGGCATGGGGTTACAAGAAAGAAATATTTTGATGGTGCTCACATCTATGAGTTGGTTTGGATTAAGGAATAGAACAAAACCATAGATATACAAAGCCAAGATTTCCTCGAAAGCCTGAAAACTTATAGCATCTAGAAACAGCTGAGCCTTCTCTAACAGAAATTTAGCAAGAAAACCCATGACTCCACTTCTTGTTTCCCAATTAGCTACATGTCCGACCGCTTCAGATGTAAGGCTGCTGCAATTTCTTTAGGCTGTGGATCTTTCTATAAACTAGTGAAAGGTGTCTGATCAAGAACAAGTACTCCCATTAGCTTAGAGAACTCTTCCAATGTGGGTACTAGCTAATAATCTGGAAAGGTGAAACAGTGATGTACGGGATCACAGAACTGGAATAAAACACTCATCGTGTCTTCTTCAAAACCCGAAGTAACCAAACTGAGTATATGACTGTGCCTTTTGGTGAATTGAGAGCTTTCAGGAACTTTTGAGACTAACTTCTTAAGTTGAGAAGGTATTTTCACAAAACTGATTCAGATAGTATTTCTGTGAGTAGAGCCCGTAAACTACAACAAAGAACGAAGATAAATCCCTAGGTCCTTGAAATGGTTAGGGGAAATGATATGTGTAATGATGTAATGATGTCATGATGTCATGTTTGCACAAATTTAATCAAACACAAAAAAGACGCACCAGGCCTTAGGTTCAGACTTGCATGGAGTTTATAGGTAAGTACCCTCTTGAGTTTAGTTGGCTCAACCTGTCCTAAAAGAAGTAATCGGGTTCTAGGAATCTCATATCATTGATTTTTCTCTCAGGTATTGTTTCAGCTCAAGCATCTGAATTGCGGCCGAAATATCCCGAGACTTCAATCTCAATGAATGTAGCATCGAGTATCAACCAACTTCAGTCTGCACCAAAGTCGAACATCTCACTACTTTCTAATGGCTAAGTTGTGTCAACTAAGGTTATAAGGTCAGGTAGTGCTTATGACACCACGTGGCAGCCCAACATTCTCCTTGACTGACTCAAGGGACACTGGCACCCACCAATGTGTCGCACTAACGTAGCCATCGCTTTAACCATATCGGTCTACACCGTACAGTTTCCATGATCTATTGCTACTTACCTAAAATGCCCTCAGATCCGGGTATAGGATCTACACAAGAAATAAACCCAATAATATCCCAAAATATAAAGCATACCAGGCAAACAAGTAAAGAAATAAAGGTGATCTAGCTCTTAAGGTAACCCCACTTTTATTTATCATGTCTCCAGCAGAGTCGCCAGTTCTGTAATACGGTGGGAGAACTGACTTTTGGGTTTTGCATTTTATCACAAATGTTGTGGATAGCAAGAGTCGCCATTGACTTTTCTTTTATCCAATAAAGGAAAGGGTGAAAAGAACAAGAAAGACCTTTTTAGAATTTTCTGAGTAAGGGGGTAGGTTATGAAAAGGGAAGGTGTTAGCACCCTTTTCATCTGTAGTTATTTACGAGCTCTTAATCGCTAGCTCACTTTTTGGAAATGCTTTGTGCTTGTGTATGTTTGAAAATATTTTGAAAATGCCTAAGTGCGGAAATTTTGTAATAATTCTCGTATCGTTGAGAATGTATACAAAATGTTTGTTTTTAAAAATATTTGTGAAAGAAAGTGTTGTTTTGTGAAAAGATGTTTTGTTTTGAAAATTTTGTGAGTAAGCGACTATGAGCGTTCTACCTACTCAAAGAAGTATTTGTTATTTTCCTCATCCTTTAAATGGTGCTACCCTACCATTAGCTAGTAGGAAGCCCTATCGTTGGATGTTTGAGGGACGCGCGCGGGTCATCGTACAGTCATAGAAGGCAACTTATAGGACGCTTTAAAAATTTTCGTAAGGGACTAAGATCATTTACCAAAAGCAACATCGAAGGGTCATCAAGAGACTACGATATTTTTTAATCGAGGGTCTTTGATAAAGCGTCCCACGTTCAAGGTACATGACTATTTTTTATTCGAGGCAACAAATGAGGATACCCTAGAGGTGCGGGTGTGCGAATTGCATTCAATTCAAATATATTATCTTGATTAGGGTTATCTGACGATTGATTTTAGATCTTATCATACACGCCTAATTACTATACAGTTATATATACATACAGGCATACATAGTATAGGTGCGGAAAGTAAAGTGCGGGAAATAAAACCTACACTATTACAATGCTTCGGGGATGGGGGTTACAAACCATAAAATGGGGAAAAGATAAAGAAACCCTAATTTAAACTATTACATCCCTTTGATAGTTCCAAAATCATATTAATGCGGAAAAATAAACAAACGCGTAGAGATGGTGAAGAAGGGAAGATATTTAAGACCTAAAAAAAAATTCTAAGGGTTTAAGAAAATATTTTTGTTGTTTTTGTTTAAAAAAATATTTTTAATGTGAAATAAAAATTAAACCTAATTCTAATTAAGTTATTAATTAATTTCTTAAAATAAAACAAATTTTTATTAAATTAATTAATTTTGCTTAATAAAAAATAACTTAATTAATTAAAACCTAAAATCTAATTTTTGTGATTTTTGCTGATTAAATGAAATTAATTAAAAAAAAGGAAAATGCTGAACTAAAAAAAAAGAAAGAACAAATGGGTCTGCAAGAATAAAAATGGGGGGTGTGAATCAGAAATCCCTAGGCCCATTCTAAGGAGGCCCAAGCTGTTGCGCTGGATCTGATGAGGCAGGCTCCCTGAAAGTGCACGATGGGGTGTGCTTTTGATGCGTTGGATCTGACTTTGAAGAGATCTGATGGTCAAGGGTTGGGGATGCATGGTGCACATATTGGATTGCATGGCATGGGATCTGCAAGGGAAATGTTAGAAAATAAAATTCCAGAAGCAGGAATCGATCCCCTGCCCTGGCACACCAAAGCCTTACTCAAATACACGCTTGCCACTGGGGTGGCTGTTTCATCGGGTTATGAAATGCCCCCCATTCAATATATTATAAACTTGGTTTTTGAAATTTTGAAATTGCCAGATCACCATCTTCTTCCTCTTCGTGCACTGTATAACAACAAACCTCCATGGATGATTTTCTAAAATCTATTTCTCAACCAAATTGAAAGTTGTAAAGACCAAACTTGCTTGATTTTTGACAAGGAATTCAACCATGTATCTTTTAAAAGCTATAAATCAAAGGTTAGAACTAATTTTACTTGGTACCAAACTGAAACCCTAATGGTTCCAAAAACTCAAACCCAAAATTCTCATCATACAGTCAATGAAAATGAAATTTAAGGACGTGGTTAGCTTCATAGACATGACATCTACATTTTTCCTTTATAATGTATATGCAAATGATGCTTAAATAAACAATTCAAAGTTTGAAATTTATACCAAGTTGGAGAAAGTCCAATGCTTCTTCAAGCACTTCCAAAAAGAAAAATGATGATTGTTTTAGCTTGTTGGGACCTTGGTGAATGCATTGAAATCCTTACTTTGCTTTGAGAGTGGCTGGAAGGCTCTGTCCAAGTCAAGTTGCAATGATGGAAATTGAAAAATTGTGAATGATGATAATGGAGTTATAGAAGTGAAACAATTGTTTGAATCACTTCTATGTGATATATATCAAGTGTTTGGATGATTTGTTTAGACAAAAGCTGCAAGGTTTGAGAGATTCGAATATTTGGACTTCAAAGCTCAAAAATGGAGTTTTTGAGGCCAATTCGGATTTGGGAGAGTTTGAGAGGGTTTGAGGGCTTGTCGATTCCTCTCTTGGTTGCAAATGACCACACTATTTATTGGCAAAAGGTTTGAGAAGTTGTGCTGGTTGCAATATGAAGATGTCAAGTTATGGCTTGGTTGGAAGTGAAATATCAAGTTATGGTGAAAATGGTGGTTTCAAGGATCAAGTACAAGTGTGCTCTGATGTTTATTGGGTGCAGGGAGGTTACTTATTCTCTTTAGGATGGAGTGTGATCAGAGGAAAAAAATGAGGAGCTCAATGAATTGACTTTTGCAAAAAGCTTGCTTTATGTGAATGGCAATGGTGCCTTTGTGCCATTAATGGAAAATTATCTCGGATAAAGCTTGAATCAAATGGATAATAGTCATAAGGAAAGTGAAATCAACTGATTATGGAGATTTTTTGGGTTTAGAGGCCTGCAAAGTAAGATATCTAGGCATGGTTATGAAATTTGACTATATCTTCCTCAAATAAATGACTTATAATCCAAGTAAAAATGCCCAACATTGTCTCTTAGAAACTCTTAGCTCAAACATGATCTTTTCATACTCTTGGATGTTTTTGAAAGCTTGAATCAATATCTTCAACTTTCATGTTGACCATTTTGGCTAAAACAAAACGGAAATTGGTGAAAATGGCTAAGAAGTTGAGATAAAAAGCTTATCCAAAATGTTTCTAAGTGTTGGGTAAAAATATCAAAACTTCATGGGCCCATACCTCTTAATCCAAGCACTTTCTGAGGATCATACCACATTAAAAAATTTGTAGAATTCACTAATACCTACAACTTTCATGTTGAAAGTTTTCCTTGAATCAGTTTGGATCTTAGTGAAAAATGGCCATAAAGTAGTGACTTTGTTAAGAACAAAACACTTAGAAATTTTTCTAAGTGTTGGAAAATTTTCCAACTTTTGACTTTTGTTGACTTTTTTTTATTCTTGATGATTAAACTTGATAATTTTGAATGTTTTGATGATTCTTGATTTTTGAATTCCAATATTGACCAAAAAGTCAAAGTTTGACTTTTGTGTAACTGTTGACTTTTTATCAATTAATTCTATTCTTCAACTATCAATCACTTGCATCTTTGGAAATGTCCTTAGCCATATATTTAGGTCAATATGTTGTATTTGAGCCCTTGAGGTCATGCTTTAAGCCATTAGGTCATGCACTAGGACAAAAGTCAATGATCAGTCATCTTCAATCAAAATCCTAATTCGGAAAGTTTTGACCTTTGATGATTTGAGTGCTTTCCTTGAGGAATCATGATTAAGCCTTAATCAAATAATGAATATTACCTCAAAATGTTGATGTTGACAATTTTTTTTTGAAGTTTGACTGTATGTTGATCATAGTTGACTTTTTACCCAATATAGTTAACTATCAGTCTTCTGAGCTATTGACTGAGCAAACATGTGATGCAAGACTTGAAACTTGACATAAGCATTATTGAGGACCTATGATGAACCATGAAATTCATTTGAGACCCTTTCAACCCAATATTATTGGAGAAGCACCAAACCCTAGTTGAAGGCCCTTGCTTAGGAGGAGGTTTGACCAGTCAACTCTTGAGTAGCTTTGAGTATTTGAGATCTTTGTGAGCATGTGTTGTACCCCAAAATTTGCCCTCTCATTTCTCAAATATTCTCTCACAAGATCTTCTATGACATCAAGTTTGCAACACTCATACATCAATTTAGGCTTGGAATTAGCACAAGGGCAAAATGGTCAATTGCATATTAGAAAGTCAAACTTTGACTTTTTGGTCAACATTATATTCCAAAGATCAAATTTCATCAAGACATGCAAGAATATCAAGCTTGATTATCAAGAAAGTCAAGAAAGTCAAAAGTCAACTTGAAAAGTCAAGATTTCCAAGACTTAGAAATTTTCTAAGTGTTTTTATACATGATAATTTCATCACTTCATGCCATTATTTCATCATGATGCAAGATGATTCAAGAGAAACTTTCAACATGAAAGTTGTAGATCTCCATGATATCTACAACATTGCTTTACACAGCTTCTCCTAAATATGATGGGATCTCAAGTTACAAATCCATGAAGTCATGACATTTTCATTTAACACTTAGAGAAATTTTCAACAGATTTTGGTCAGGATTTTACCCCAACTTCTTGGCATTTTTTCATATAGTTCCAAGATGATTTTGTAAAAATGGCCAACATTAAAGTTATAGAGGATGTTTCAAGCTTTCCAAAACATCTAAGAGCATAAATTTATCATACCTGAGCTAGGAGATTCAAGGGCTTGAAGTTGGCCATCCATCTTTGAATTACAAGTCATTCTAAGTGAAGAACACATAACAAAACTCTCATGATTTGCTGCATAATCTTATGTTGCAGGCTTTTTTGCTTGCAAATATCATCATAATTTAATGCTTACACCCACTCTTGATCTATTACCCAAGTGTTTAAACCATTGTCCAAAAGATCTTTCCATTTATGGTATAAAGGCACCATTGTTATTCTTGAAAAGCAAGCTTTTTGTACAAAGTTTGTCTTGAGCCCATACCTTGCTGGTTGCTGATTATAATTCACCCTAAATAATGGGAAGTAGCTCCTCAATACCAACAACTTTGGTACTTCATCTTGGGACTATGGAGTACTTGACTTAGTTTGATCTTTGTAATCCAACCAAACCATAACATGCTGTCTTATAAACCTAATCAGATCATATGCAGAAACCCCTTGCCAATAAATAGAAGAAGCATTTGCAAGGAAAAAAGGTTGGAAAAGGTTAGAAAAAATAGGGAGAAAATCCAGAAGTTTTATTGGTAAACCCTCAAAATCTCATATTCACAAAAGCCATAACAGTCCACAAAACTTCCACTCTTGAGTTTTAAAGTCCAAACCTTTGAACCTCGCATACCTTGCCAATTTTGTCCAAACATCTAAACACTCCACATACATTATATAGATGTTGTTCAAACACAAGAAAAACTTCTGTAACATCACTATCATCACTTCCCTAGCTCAACAACAGCCCATACAGCAGCTCAAACTCAAAGCACAAATTTCAGTTTCAAGGTAAGTTTTCTTGATTTTGAAATCTTCATACAAGCATCATTAATGGTTTATTTGCAAAGATAAAAATGTAGTAACCATTTTCCTTAAAGCTAACCTTTTGTTTATCTTCCATTCTTTCCATTATGTGTTGAGAACTAACCCATGTATGCAGCAAAACAATGTTGAAGTAGAAAAATTACATACTGCTTTACAGGCCCAAAACAGAAGAAAAAAACAATGTATGAGTCGACACAGAGCACGTATGAGTCAACACATGCAATGTATGAGTCGACACATACCATTATGTATCGACTCATACTGAGTTGATTTCGTAATACAGGGGCAAGGAAAGTTATGTGTCGATGCATGTGAGCTTGTGTCGACACATAATAGTTCAAGATGCATTTTTTCCTTCTTTTTACACTATTTTTACGTTTCCTTCATGGTTATTCGATATGGTTGTAATATTTAAGTTCCTACTTTATCCCCATTTGTAAATTGTACCCTCATCCCCTAAATGATGTAATAGCGTAGGACTTTATTTTCCGTAATTTAACGCTTTCAAATACACATGCTAGTAATTAGGTTTGTGTATGGCAAGACATGAAATCAACAAATAGAGAACCCTAATCAAGACAAAAAATGCATGCAATCAAACACACTTTGCACATATGCACGCCTTAGGGTAATCTCATTTGTTTCCTATCGAAAAAATAGTCATATCCCTCGAACATGGGCGTTTTAGCAAAGAACCTCGATAAAAGATCGTAGTCCCTTGATGACCTTCGATGTTGCCTTCGGTAAACGATCTAGTCCCTAAATGACATTGCTAAAACGTCCCATAGGTTTCCTTCTATGACTATACGATGACCCACGCCCGTCCCGCTTACATCTAAAGATAGGGTTGCTTACCAAATAAATGGTAAGACAACAATGTTAAAGGAAAAGAAAATGAACAAGAAAGACATTTGAGTAGGTAGATTGCTCCTAATTACTTGCTCCATTTCAAAACAAACATCCTTGCTATTTTCAAAACAAACACCAACACTTTCAAAAACATCTTTCAAACTTGAAAACATTTTCAAAAGATCAACACTTTGTATACATTCTTACGAACGAGAATCATTACAAAGTTTTCCTAAATGATGGCGCCTTTTCAAAATACTTTCAAAAAACCACACAATGCACAATTTCAAACAAAAGCAAGTGATCTAGCAAGTAACTAAGAGCCCATGGAAAACCATGGATGAAAAGGGTGCTAATACCTTCCCTTTTCATAATATACCCCCCGAACTCAAGAAACAATCTCAAAGGTCTTTCATGTGCTTTTTCACCTTTCCTTTTGGATAAAAGAAAAGTCGGTGCCAAATCTTGCTAACTGCAACATTTGCAATCAAACGCAAAACACCCAAGTCAGTTCTCCCACCGCACCACAGAACTGGCGACTCTGCTGGGGAATCTTAATAAAAGTGGGGTTACCTTAGGGTTAGATCACCTTTACTTTCTTTTCTTTGTTTGATTTGTTTGCTTTACATTTAAGGGTTTTCTGCTTGGGTATTGTTAAAAATCCTACACCCGGATCTGGGGACACTTATTAGGTAAACAACAAAAGATTGTGGAGATTGTACGGTGTAGACCGATATGGTTTAAGCGATGGTTGTGTTGGTGTGACATTTTGGTTGGTACCGGTATCCTTCGTGTGGAAACAAAGAGAATACGGGGCCGTCGCGTGGTGTCGTGAAGCACTAACGGACCTTAGAACCTTAGTTGAACAAACTTGGCCATTAGAAAGTAGTGAGATAGTCGGCCTCGGTATAAAGCTGAGGATTGGTTGATATTCGATACTACACTCGTTGAGATCAGACTTTCGGGATATTTCAGCCACAAGAAAAGATTGCCTGAGCTGAAACAATGCCCGATAGAGGATGATCAATGATATCGAGAATCCTTATAACCCAATTAATTTTATAAGACAGGTTTGAAACTAACTAAACTTCAAGAGGGTACTTACCTTTAACCTCATGCAAGCCTTTGAACCTAAGGTCTATTGCGTTCTTGGCTTGTGTGTGATTTATTCTGTTTGAACACAACATCATGCATCATAGCATCACATCCATTCTTATTACACTGACCATTTCAAGGACCGAAGGATTTTATCTTTGTTCTATTTTGTAGGTCATGGCTTCCACTTGTAGAAACACTATCAGAATCAGCTTTGTGAGAACACCTCCCCAACTCAAAGAACTAGTATCGAGGGTTCCTGAAACTTCTGCGTTCACCAAGAGACATGGTCGACTTCTCAACCTAGTTACTTCAAGCTTTGATGAAAAGATGATGGGTGTACTCTTTCAATTCTTTGATCCCGAGCACCACTGCTTCACCTTTCTAGACTATCAGTTGGTGCCTACCATGGAAGAGTTCTCTCAGTTATTGAGTATATCCATTCTTGACCAGGTGCCTTTCACAGGTTTAGAAGAAATTCTGAAGCCAGAAGTCATTGCCTCAGCTTTGCATCTAAAACGGGCCAACGTGATATCCAATTGGGAAACGAGAAGCAGAGTAAAGGGCTTTCTAGCCAAGTTCCTAATAGACAGGGCCCAACTATTTTGGGATGATTTGGATTTCCAAGCCTTTGAGGAGGTCTTGGCCCTTCTAATCTATGGGTTAGTGCTTTTCCCTAATCCGGACTTACTCATAGATGTGAATGCTATCAAGATTTTCCTCTCTCGCAACCTTGTGCCTACCTTGCTCGGAGATATCTTGCACGCTCTCCATAATCGTACCATGAAGAGAAGAGGGGTCCTTATGTGATGCATGCCATTACTGTTGAGGTGGTTTATTTCTCACCTCCCTACGTCAGTGCTGAAGAATGAAGAAGGTTTGGGTTGGTCACAAAGAATAATGTCGCTTTCTCACGCGGATATTCTCTGGTATTCCCGATTTATGGGAGATGTTTCTATTATTGACCGTTGCGGGGAGTTCCCTAACGTCCCACTACTTGGCATTAGGGAGGCATAACTTACAATCCTTGTTTGGCTCTGCGATAATTTGGTTATGCTCGAAAGGATGGTCCTCATGAGTTACTTATCCAGGGCATTGTATTTAACTATGAGGGGGATGTTCAAGGGTATCGTCAGAGGTTCATACGAGCTTGGGGAATGATAAACAAATATGACGCCAAGACTTTGGGTACGAGCTCGCTCTCAGAAACTTATAATTCCCTACATAGCTGTCTTACCAGTGATTGTGGATCCTGTTACTGAAGGGGATATTCCCTACACTATTCTTCATCCTAATATGCCCACTGATCTTGAAGAACTACAGAGGTCTTGGATCCAGTTGAAGAAGGAGAGGGATACTTATAGGGACCAGTTCCATGCCCAGGAGAAGAAGGTTTTAGAGCTCACAAAGCGGCTTCATGAGGAAAGAAGCCTTAATGTCTATCTCAGCACAAAGAGGAAGCATCCATGGGAAACTTGATTTTTTTTAGTTTTTAGAATTTTTATTGTAACGCCTAAGAGGAAATTGTACCTTGAATTCTACTAATAAAATCTTTGTTTCATTTTGGTTTGCAAGTTTAAAATTCCCAAAGTCCTTGAAATCATTGCATACGTATCCCATCCATAGCATTGCATAAACAGGTACCATTACAGGTTTCTCATCATCTTCACTGTTTATTTCAGCAAGATGTCTTCTGAACAAAGCATCAAAGATCTTCAGGCACAAAATGCCCAATTTCAACAGATGTTCATAAGTCTAGCGAAAGGGCAGGAGGACCTGAAGGCCCTCATCTTGAAAGAGAAAAAGAAAAAGAAGAAGAAGTTTACCGGTATCCTTAATATGGGTAGAAGATGTGGGGGGCCGCTGAAGCAACCAGTCGATCTGACCTCCTCGTCCAAAGAAGGGGAAAACCAAGAAAGAGAAGCAAGGGAGGAGAATCCTAGTCCCGAGGTTTCTGACAATGATACGGACTACAATGATGAGCAATATCCTCCCATTGAGAATAGATGCAAGCAGTTAGAGGATCGACTGAGCGCCATGGAAGTCTAGAGAATACCTGGGTTGGACTTCGAAGAACTGGGATTGGTGCCGGGAGTGGTCATCCCGCAGAAATTTAAGGCTCCAATTTTTGCAAAGTATGAAGGGGTGTCTTGCCCAAAGCTTCATCTCCGTTCCTACGTAAGGAAGATTCAGCCCCACACCACTGATAGAAACTTGCGGGTTCACTTCTTTCAAGACAGCCTGTCAGGGACTCAGCTTGAATGGTTCTACCAATTGGAGGGAACCAATGTCCGAAATTGGGAGGATCTAGCTACTGCCTTTTATCACCAGTATCAATACAACGCCGACTTGGCGCTAACGAGGGTTCAATTGCAAGATATGACTATGGGAAAGAGTGAAGGATTTAAGGAATATGCGCAAAGGTGGAGAGACCTTGCTAGTAGGGTCCAACCTCCCTTTACTGATAGGGAACACAAGGACATGTTCATGGGCACCTTATCAGGTCCTTTCTTTAATCTGTTGGTAGGTTGCTCTTCTTATGGTTTCACCAAATTAATCCTAACCAGTGAAAGAATTGAGAGTGGCATCAAAAGTGGGAAGATCTCTGTAGCATCTACCTCCACTCCCAATCCTATCAAAAAACCTTTTGCTACGAAGAAAGAAATTAATGTTGTATATAGGGCAAGAGCCCATATCAAGAAGAATGATCGTCTGTCTATCAATGTTGTCCGAATCTCCAATCTAACTCCTACTCCAAGGCCATCTGCAAATCATCACCATTTTGAAACTCCAAGAAGACAATTTACGAGGTTAGGCATGACACTATCTCAAGCCCTTCAACATTTGCTCAAGGCTAGTATAGTGACGTTGCACGATCATCCCACCAACCCTGACACCTTGTCACCAAAGTATAATCCAAACACTAAATGTGCTTACCATTCAAACAGTCCCGGGCACGAAACTGACCAATGTTGGGCCTTGAAGAACAAAATCCAGGATTTAATTGATAACAAAACTATTGAATTTGATCCTCCTTCAATGGCGAATGTAATTATCGCCCCAATGCCAAAGCATTACAAAGGTGTTAATGCTGTCGAAGATACAATTTTTGTTACCTCTGTTGAAGATTTGACTACTCCGCTGAATATAATCAAGAACAATTTGTTGAAAGTTGGGATCTTCCCTGGCTATGAAAAAGATTGTGTGTGTTGTACAAGACTACTCGATGAATGTGAAGGGCTGAAGAAAGGCATACAACGCCTGATGGATAGCCACGAAATTATGTTTGAAAAGACTCCATTTGCCAAGAGTTTGATTAACAAATGTGAAGACCTCTCCATTATTACCATCTCAAACAAACCTATTAGGATCACCTCCAAAAGTCCTATTAGGATTTCAAATGAACCCACCATTGCTCCATTAATAATTACTAATCCTGGACCGATTCTTTACTCTTCAAACAAAGCGGTACCATGGAATTACGGTGCTGAGGTGTTCTATCATGGGATTAAACAAGATGCCTGGATCGGAGAAGAAAAAGATGACGATGTCAGCAACATAGCTGGATCAAGAAAAGTAACTAGAAATGGGAGAATATTCTCACCCAATATCTCACCTTCAGTAGTTATAAAGATGCACATCCGCATTACTGCCGCCAAGCCAAGTACCGAGATAAAAGGGAAAGGGAAGGTTATTGTTCCTGATGTGATTGAAGTACCCTCCAAGGATGTAACTAATGAAGAACCCTCCGCTCGCGAGATGGACGAGATTTTAAAGATCATAAAAAGAAGCGACTTCAAGATTGTAGAACAGTTGGGGAAAACCCCTCTAAGATTTCAATGTTGTCATTGCTGCTTTGCTCCGATGCCCATGCTCAAACATTAATCAAGTTCCTGAACAAAGCTTATGTCCCCCATGAGACAACAACAGACCAATTTGACAATTGTGTGGCAAGCCTGACAGCTGATAATGGCTTGGGGTTTTCAGATGCTGACTTAACACCTCTCAGGAAGAATCACAATAAAGCTTTACATGTTTCTATCGAGCACAAAGGGACTACCTTAGCACATGTGCTAGTCGACACTGGTTCTTCTCTGAATGTGTTACCCAAGGGGGCATTAGACCGTCTTGACTGTGAATATTTAATCTTGAAGCCAAGTGATATCATCGTAAGGGCGTTTGACGGATCAAAGAGGACTGTTCATGGGGAGGTAGATCTTCAAATCAAAGTGGGTTCCCAAATCTTCGACTCCACCTTCTATATTATGGATATTCGCCCTGCCTATTCTTGTCTGTTAGGTCGCCCGTGGATTCATAAAGCTGAGGCAGTAACCTCAACCCTCCATCAGAAACTCAAATATCCAGTCAAGGGCAGAATAGTCACCGTCTGTGAGGAAGAAAAGTTTATGGTGGACCACCTTAACTCTTTCAAGTATGTAGAGATGGATGGAGAATTCATTGAAACTCCATGTCAAGCCTTTGATGTTGTACCACCAATGATTGCTGCTACTAAATGTTCTTCTGATGAGTCCAAAGTTGTCAAGGCCACGCCAAAGATGGTTTCAGTCAAGGATGCCCGTGCGGCAATTGAAGAAGGAAACTGCGATACTTGGGGGAAACTCCTCGATATCCCCTTTAAAGCGGATAAGTTTGGTTTGGGATTCACCGTTAAAGCTCAGAAGGAAATGATGCATGCTCGTGCTGGAAAGCCACCTCTCCGCATTGGAAGCCATGAACTCAACACCGTGGGTGACTCTGAAGAAGAAGCTGCATTTGAAGAATGGGTGTATCCAACTACTGCGGAGCTGAAGAATTGGCATACAAAGGACTTTGTGCCTATCTCCTTTATTGAGGAGTAATCTACTTGTTATTGCTTTTCTTTCAATTAAAGAACATGTTGTCTGTAATATTCAAACTATGACTTTTCAGCCATTTGCCTGGCCCGGGGAATTTTTGTCCATTTGTCAGGGGTTTTATTTATGTTCATCTAATCATATGATCATTTAGTACATTGGACTCTTTTGCATTCAAATATTTGTGTTCATATCTTTCCTTTCTTTCAAATACATTTTTCAAAAAATATATAGCCATGTATCTTACATGCGCGCACACACACACTCTTGCAGGTCCACATCCACTCTAGATCCTATTGCCAATGACTCTACTATTGCCAACTATGACTTTGAATGTCCTATCAACCAAGCCGAAGACGAAAGCGAGGAAGATTGTGACATACCGGGAGAACTAGCCAGACTTCTATTACAAGAGGAAAAAGCTATTCAACTGCATGAAGAGTCAGTTGAAGTTATCAACCTGGGTACTGAGTCAGATAAGAAGGAAATCAAGATCGACGCTAACTTGGAAAGCAGTGTCAAGAGCAGGTTGGTTCAGATGTTGCATGATTATGTGGAAGTTTTTGCTTGGTCTTATGAAGATATGCCTGGGTTGGATACCGACATCGTAGTTCATCGTCTGCCGACAAAAGAAGATTGTTCGCTTGTCAAGCAAAAGGTTCGCCGCATGAGGCCTGATATGTCTGAAAAGATCAAAGCTGAAGTGATGAAACGATTTGATGCAGGGTTCCTAGCTGTGACATCCTATCCTTAATTGGTTGCCAATGTGGTGCCAGTGCCAAAGAAAGACGGGAAAGTTCGCATGTGCGTAGACTATAGGGATCTAAATAGGGCAAGCCCCAAAGATGATTTCCCTCTACCACACATTGACGTCTTAGTTGATAATATTGACCAGCATAAAGTCTTCTCTTTCATGGATGGCTTCTCAGGCTATAATCAAATAAGGATGGCTCCCGAAGACATGGAGAAGACTACTTTCGTTACACAATGGGGCACCTTCTGCTACAAGTCATGCTGTTCGGACTAAAGAATGCAGGGGCAACATATCAAAGGGCTATGGTAGCTTTATTTCATGACTTGGTTCATCATGAGATAGAGGTATATGTGGATGATATGATTACTAGATCACAAACCAAAAAAGAACATCTCGATCACCTACATAAATTGTTCGAGAGGCTGAAGAAGTACAAGCTGAGGTTAAACCCTAACAAGTGCACGTTTGGAGTATGCTCTGGAAAGCTTCTAGGTTTTGTTGTCAGCAATAAAGGCATTGAAGTTGACCCTGCCAAGGTAAAGGCCATCCAAGAAATGCCAGTCCCTCATTCTGAAAAAGAAGTCAGAGGATTTTTGGGTCGTCTCAATTACATTGCCCGTTTTGTAACATCCCGTTTTAATTAATAGTATTTATATTATTATTTTCTAAAAAAATTACCGGTTGATATTTATTTTGGTAAATTAATAATTATTTAGTCGGTTAATCGATCAGATAGTTGATTAAATTGATTTATTCAGTTTATCGGAAAATGATTAATTTTATAGGATAATACCGTATTTTTGATGTGTATATATTAATATATGTGTTAATTGATTAATTAGTGATAATTGAATTATTAAAGTATTTATTTAATTATATTAAATTAGTTTAATAAAATATTAGTTTTATTATATATATGTTACGTTACATTACAGTGTATATATATATATATATATATATATATATATATATATTATGTTTATAACTTACAGTAAGTATATAATATATATATATATATATATATATATATATATATATATATATATATATATATATATATATATATATATATATATATATATATATATATATATATATATATATATATATATATATATATATATATATATATATATATATATATATATATATATATATATATATATATATATATATATATATATATATATATATAAGTTAGTTTTATAATATATTATATATAATAGTATATATGTTATGTTAGATAAGTTAGAAGTCAGTAAGAAAAGAAAGAAACAGAGAGAAGTGAGATAGAGAGGAGAAGAAAAGAAAAAGGGAGAAAACCTAGGGTTGAAGAGGAGAGGAAGTTGCTGTAGAATAAATCAACCAGCTTGCAAGATCAAATCTACAAGAGGTAAGGGTTTGACTTCCCTAATTATGTTGTATGTGATTTTTAGTTTTGGAATAGAAATTATTTTAGGGTTTTAAGATAGATGATGGTGTGTTCTTTTAGATTGTTCTGTGAAACTGAAATGGAAAGGGCTAATACCGGAGTAGTATTAATCAGTTAATAAATAATTAATGATTGAGCCTATAAATATGAATCGGCGAGGGATTGTTTAAGTTGGAAATAAGTGGAATGGGTTCCGTTCGGTCTAATTTGCCGGTATAGGCAGTAAAAATTAGTTATCCAGAATTTAATGAAAATCGACATGGTAACTAAGTTTGACGAGTAGATAATTATGGTTGTGTTATTTTGTCGAGATTGTGAAGTTTTCAAGGAATAACCATAATTGTGTTTGGTTTGGATAAATTATAGAAGTAACATTATTTAAACTTGTATGTTACTTGATTTGTGAATTATATTTGCAATGCATGTACAATTGTTGGTATTTCATTGTGTTGGAATATGTGGTATGTGTATGTTAAGGTCGAGAGTGGTCTTAATTGCATACAAGTTGTTGATTGTACATTGCATGGCATTGTTGGTCTTGAAATAGAGACGGTGAAACGGTGGGTTCACATTTTATAGACGTTGATCCTTGAATGGAAATAAACATAGTGGCTTTGACCCGGAAAGGGAACATAAGCGGTGAAACTTGGGTTCACAAAAATAGACGTTGATCCTAGAGTGGAAATAGACATAGTGGCATTGATCCTATGTGGAAAAATAAGCGGTGGAACTTTGGGTCCACAAGTTGGTACTGCATTTGCATTGGTTGCATCGAGTTGTGAGTCACATGCATAATGATATATATTATGAGTTTATGTGAAGATGGATGAGTTTATGAAATTGGCTATGATGTGTAAATGAGTGTGATTATATGGTTAGGATGATAAATGGTTAAAGAGACAATTCTTGAATATAGCGGAATATGAAATATATGAATGTGCTTATGTTAGTGATATACACATATATTCAAGTATGGAGAATTCCTTTTATTTATTGCTTTCCATTGCTTTAAATTATATATTTCATGATTATTGGAATTCTCACCCTTCTGTTGGATTGATGCTTGATACGGCATCGCTCAGGTACCAAAGATGGTAGTGCGAGGCACAAGGATTAGCGGATGCATTTAGGCTTGTAGTCCATTCTGTTTTGGTTATTGAGTCGATGCTCTGATTGTAACACTTGGGGGTTTAGTGTCCGCATTCGAACTCTTATTTTGTTGATGGATTATACTTGTATATAATCCTTTATTTTGATCATATTTTGATGTATGTATTATGAGACTTGATAACATGAATTGTGTATGAACCATGTGGCATAAATGCCTTATATGTTATATTTTGGTTCCTCCTTTTGGAGAAGATGGTTATTATTATGATTCCGTTGTGTATTGCATGAAGTGAAAGAATATGCCATGTATGGATATTATGGTTTACATGATAAAAAGTATTGTTGAATATGTTACGTTTGGCTTTTCATGAAAGATGGAAAGTGACTTGTGACACTCTTTGCATGCAATTTTATTTCTCTGATATAATTACACCGTTTTATTTGGGGTTATTAGAAGGGGTGTTACAATAGTGGTATCAGAGCATAGTCGGTCAGTTGTCAGGTCTTAACTTTGCTAATCCCATTGTATTTGATTGTGTGTCTGACGCAATCGATACTTTTGTGTTATTCAGAAGAAGATGGTTGCTGGAAGGAATGATAACGCACTTGCTGAGGCTTTGCGATTGCTCGCGGAATCCTTGAATTAGAGGCCGAAAGCTAATCCTGTTCAGCCAAAGGGAGGTGATGATGGTTTTCGTGCTCTCGGAAAGTTTCAGAAAAACAATCCGCTTACCTTCAAGGGAGAGCATGCACCTGAAGAAGCTCAAGAGTGGTTGAAGGCCGTAGAAAAGATTTTCCGAGTGATGAATTATACCGATGCTCATAAGGTGCAATTCGGAACTCACATGTTGGTGAAAGAAGCTGAAGATTGGTGGATTAACACGAGTCAGAGATATGATGAAGAGAATACCGTGGTTACTTGGGCTATTTTCCGAGATGCATTCTTGGAGAACTACTTTCCCGAGGATGTCCGTGGGAAGAAATAGGTAGAGTTTCTTGAATTGAAACAAGGAAACGGTACTTGTGATATGGTGGGAGAACTGACTTGGGGTTTTTGCGTTTTGTGTTCGCAAAATGTTGCGGTTTAGCAAGAGTCGCCACCGACTTTTATTTTATCCAATAAGGAAAGGTGAAAAAGCACAGGAAAGACCTTTTGAGATATTTTCTTGAGTTTGGAGGGTAGATTATGAAAAGGGAAGGTATTAGAACCCTTTCCATCCATGGTTTTCCATGGGCTCTTAGTTACTTGTTAGATCACTTGCTTTTGTTTGAAAATTGTGCTTTTGTATGGTTTTGAAAATATTTTGAAAAGGTGCCATCGTTTAGGCAAACTTTGCAATGATTCCCGTTCATAAGAATGTATGCAAAGTGTTGAGCTTTTGAAAATATTTCATGTTTGGAAAGCGTTATGAAAGTGTATGTGATTGTTTTGAAAATAGCAAGGATGTTTGTTTTGAAATTGAGCAAGTAACTAAAAGTAATCTACCTACTCAAAATGTTTTAGATGTGTTTTTCCTCCTCCTTTAGATGTTTATACCTTACCATTGATTTGATAAGAGGCCCCATCGTTGGATGTGAAGGGACGAGCGTTGGGTCATCGTATGACAATGATAGCAATATTGTGAAATGACTTAGCACTTTTCTGTAGGGACTGAGATCATTTTGAAAGGCAACTTTGATAGCATCATCGAGGGACTATGATATTTTTAGATTTTTTTGTGCTAAGGCATCCCACATGCATAACATGGCCATTTTTGTAAGGCAACAAGTGGAATTTCCCTAAGGGTGCATGTGTGTAAGTGTGTTTTATTGCATGCATTTTGTCTTTGATTTTTTAGGTTGTCTACTTGTTGATTTTATCTTGCCATACACACCTAATTACTTAACATTTATAGGAAGGTAATAAAAGAGTGCAAAAAATAAATCATATACTATTACAACTATATTGAATTGCATGAAAATATAAAGGCAAAAATAAGGTAAAAGCAAGAAAAATGGATCTTTCGACTTAGGGCAGCAACCCTTCGATTCTGCCATTTTTGGCCTTCTTCGGCCTTACCTGAAAAGGGGTGAAAGAATGAGTTTTGACTGGGGCCTAGAAGCCAGCATATTGTGCCTTTCGACTGGGGCCTGGAGGCCAGCATGTTGTGCCTTTCGACTGGGGCCTGGAGGCCAGCATGTTGTGCCTTTCGACTGCCTCTTTCATTTGGCCTGAAGGTTAGTATGGAAGCCAGAGGCTTCGTTTCTAACTTTTCTGTTTCCCGTTTCTTTCATTTGAGTTTGAATAGCAATATGGCCCAAGGCCATGCCAACATCACCTTAAGACTAGATTAGTTCTTAAAAGCGTATTTAAATGTACCAAGAGCAAAAGCCAAGAAGATTATTAACCATGACACATATTAAGAGAGTGAAAACCAAGCAAAAGAAGAAAATAGTATGTACATGCTTTTTAAATGAAAAAGAAAACTTATTTACATGCTATGCTGGAAACGAAGGGCCAAAGGTTAGAAATGACTTACCTTGATGGAGGTTGGAGCGTGTTCTGGACTTTGAAGCGGTTGCTTTGAATGCTTCTGGATTTGAAGGAAAAAAAACCCAGGGTAGGCCTTCGACACTGGATTCGAAAGAGAAAACCAAGTGAAATATCCTTCTTTGCTGGATTCAAAGGAAAGAACAAGTGGGATGCTCCTTGAGTCGAAGGAAACTGGAATGTGTTGTTTGAAGGAGGTAACGGTGATTCTGGTTTCTGATTTCACAAGTGTTGAAGTGTTTGAGAATTTTATGGTATGTGAGAATTTTAAGATACGTTCCTCTTTCCTCCTCCCCTCTGTGCAAATGAACTCTCTATTTATAGAGAAAGGCTTGGGGAGAAAAAAATAAAATAAGGCTTAGTCTGGAAAGTAAGTGCCTACTTGTACCATAAAAATCAAAATGAATGGTTCAGATGGGTTGCTTCTTTCTGAAGGAAAATAGGTGCAAGGCTCAAGACAAACTTTTCTAAAAGGTAGTATTATGCTGTTAAGTGCAAGTGGTCTTGGACAACAAATGGGTAAAAGCCTATTTTAGCTTGCATAAACAATTAGGTATAGGGTGAGTCATAGGTTTGAGGCCTGAAAAGGGAAAACACATAACCTAGCCTATGGGTCTAAATGTTCAACTTGATCTTTGAGTTGAATCCTCCATCTTTCTACAACTTTCGACCAGACTAGAACAACGCAGCATTCGTTTTCACCAGCTGTATGTCCTTTGAATGAACCAACTGTGTGTTCTTAGAATGGCCATTTTTAGCTGAATATGCCATTTTGAGTCTTCTTTCTTTTAATAACTTAGGCCCAAACCTTCGACCAGACTCCAAAGTAAAAGAACAATTATTCCCCAACTATGGCAAGTCCTTCAAATGGACCACCAAGTTGTGTGTCATAATGCAGGACTATGGCGTGTCGAAGGATTTGCAGATGGATTTGAAGGTGATATGAAGGCGCATTCGAATCATACATGAAGATGAATTTGAAAGTCACGGGAAGGTAGCCATTCATCCAATCGAAAACTTATGAATCCAAGGCAAACAGGTGAGGGGAGAATGGTGCAGTCGAATGACACTTTTCAGAAGGTTATTAACTTCTGAATCGAAGTAATCTTTCAGAAGATTATTGACTTTTTGAATTGAAGAAAACCAAGAGGAGGCCTTTACTTCTTGAGTCGAAGAACATTCCTGAGTCGAAGGACATTCTTGAGTCGAAGAACATTCCTGAGTCGAAGGAGACTGTTTCAAAGGGAAACAAAAACTCAATTGAAGCTTGTATGAAGATCATTTCCTTCTGAATCGAAGGAGACCTATTTGAAGTCACATGCCCAGACGAAAGAGGCACGCTAGCAGTAACTTTTGAGCGATCGAAGGAGGTGCAAAGTCCAATCGAAAGGAGCTGAATCGAAGGAGACCTATTTTCCTCCAAATTTGTCAAAATGTTATTTTTATCTGTTTTCTCCCTTTTTGACAGTTTCCTTTTGATTCTGGTGTTGGAAGACCCCAATGTACTTGTGCAAGCTTGAACCTTGAGAATCTTTGTGAGAGATGCCTTGAGAATTGAGAGGGAAAATTTTGGGGTACAACAGCTGCCCCTGTTCAAACTTCTTGAACCTGAAGAGTTAGGTTGGCGGATCTGACATCCGTGACTTGATGGTGAAAGATGTTTGAACACTAGAGTGCCCGGAAATTTGCACTCGAAGATGGACGGTGAATGGGCTTATAGATGCCATTTGGATGAATGTTGGTAAACTCTGGAAGAAGTATCAGCACAAATCTCCTGTTGATCCATACTAAACTTGTTGTTTTACCTGTGAGAAAAGGGGTTAGGAAAATGCAGATGCTTGCATGGTGCTTACCAGATGTGGTATCATGCTAAATGCATTGTTATGTACATGCTATGATGTATGAATGCGAAATGTGGCGTTTTTGTCCGGGAAAATAAATCCCTGACCACTGCTGAGGAAATCTTCAGAGGTTGAATCCTTGATTGCCTGTTGGGAAATGAAGAATATGCATATCTTCAAATTCTTTTGAAGAGATGCTTTTTACTGGGAAACATCACTCAAAGGTCAGTTGTTATCTAGTCGAATCCAGGCTTCATAGTTGCTGAGGATGAAGTAGTCGGTTGCTATCTGGTCGGGTCCAAGTTTCATGGCAACTTACTGGGGGAAGAGATGAACTAACTGTTATCTGGTCGGATCCAGGCTTTGCAGAAATTTCTTTGAAATTGAATAGTCATTTGGTCGGGTCCAGGTTTCATAACAACTTGTTGGGGAGATGGAGGTTAACTGTTATCTGGTCGGATCCAGGCATCACAGTAACTTGTTGGGAGTAAGGGCGAATTAACTATTATCTGGTCGTATCTAGGCTTCACAACAACTTATTGGGGATACAAAAGTTAACTGTTATCTGGTCGGGTCCAGGCTTCACAGTAACTTGGAATGGCAACTACTATCTGGTCGGATCCAGGCTTTACGTTTTTTTTAGAAAGCTGTACTATTATCTGGTCGAGTCCAGGCTTCATAGTGTCTTTCTGGGGATCATAGTTAATTGTCATCTGGTCGAGTCCAGGTTTCCCAATAAATTGATGGAAAACTGTCATCTGGTCGGGTCCAGGCTTCGCAGATTCCTGAGGTTTGATGAGGTCGATTTCTATCTGGTCGGGTCCAGGCTTTGCAGATTTCTGATGAAGTTAATTGTTATCTGGTCGGGTCCAGGCTTCACAATGAACTGGTTGAAAACTGTTATCTGGTCGGGTCCAGGCTTTGCAGATTTCTGATGAAGTTAATTGTTATCTGATCGGGTCCAGGCTTCACAATGAACTGGTTGAAAACTGTTATCTGGTCGGGTCTAGGCTTTGCAGATTTCTGATGAAGTTAATTGTTATCTGGTCAGGTCCAGGCTTCACAATGAACTGCTTGGTGATTTAGTTGTTATATGGTCGGGTCCAGGTTTCACAACGAATCTCTGAGGATGATTGCTATCTGGTCGGATCCAGGCTTCGCAATGACTTTCTTGAAAATATGGAAATGAGGAATGATATCTGGTCGGGTCCAGGTTTCTCAGTCCTTTGTCGGGGAATAAAGAGGAAACTCTACTAGCGACAAGTGGTCAACACCTTGGTTAGATTAAGCTTAGGTTCTTCTATATCTTTGAAGAGTTGGGCTGGTCGTGTCCAGGTTTTCATAGCTCTTTGAGAAATGAGATCAACTGTTATCTAGTCGGGTCCAGGCTTCAGTAACTCAAGAAGTCAAACTGTTATCTGGTCAGGTCCAGGCTTCAGTAATCGAAGAAATCAAACTGTTATCTGGTCGGGTCCAGGCTTCAGTAACTCAAGAAGTCAAACTGTTATCTGGTCGGGTCCAGGCTTCAGTATAACTTGAAAATTGTGCTAATATCTGGTCGGATCCAGGCTTCATAGCATTTCTTGGTAATGATAAAGGCTTTGTTGAATACTTTACTAGGGATTAGGGGTTGTGGCCCTATGATTTGCAGTCATTTGAAGGGGGAAATCTAACTGGAGAGTATAGACTCAGTCAGGCGAGGCAGACTTATCTTGGGGAGGATATACTCAGCTGGGGATGATGGACTCATCTGGGGATGATAGATTCTTTTTGGAGAAAATAACCTTGGTGGGAAAAGATGTACTCAGCTGGGAGATTCAGACTCAAATGGGGAATTTGGGTTCCGTTGAGGGATTTTTACTCCGCTGGGGGAATAGAATCTTGGTTGGAAGATATACTCCATTGGGGAAGATGGACTCTGTGGGGGGTGTTTATTCAGCTGGGCTCATCTTGGAGAATAAAATCTCGATTGGAAGATATACTCCGTTGGGGAAGATGGACTCTGTGGGGGGTGTTTATTCAGCTGGACTCAGCTTGGAGAATAAAATCTCGGTTGGAAGACATACTCTACCGGGGATAAAAAACTCCTGGTTGGGAGATATACTCCACTAGAGACAGAAAACCCTAGTTGGGAGATATACTCCACTGGGAATGACGGGATTACCTGGGCAATTTTGGACTCGACGGGGAGTGCTTACTCGACTGGGGAAATCGGGGTGTTTCGTACATTGAGGAATTTGCACCTGGCCTGGGGAAATAACTCTGTTGGGGAAATAAACCCTGCTGAGGAGATGAATTTCTTTTAGACAGGGACCCCTAGGCTTCAATTTTGTATAAATTGACTTAGCTAGAGAAAGTTGTCGAGAGATTGAGACTCCGGCCGGGGAATATCCTATGTGAAAAAAAATTTGTAGGCAATTCCGCTGGGGAAAGGTTGTATTGGGGTTGTTCCGATAGGGATAATGATGACGAGATAACTCTGTGGGGAATAAAATTTGCTGAGGAGATGGATTCATTTTAAGAAAAGATCCCCTAGGCTTTAGCTGGAAAAGGCTGTCAAGAGATTAAGAGTCTGGCCAAGCATCATCTCGCGCAAGGATATCTTGTGGACAACTCCGTTTGGGAAAGGTTTATTGCCAACGCCCCGATGGGGATAATGATGGTAAGATAACTCTGTGGGGCTACTTCACATTCATTAAAGGGGTGCTTACTGCTGTGGTGCACTGATGCCTTGCTGAGGTTGCTGCTTGGCAGGACACATGCGCCAAATAGCTTTAATTATGTTCATATGCATATGTTCATTCAATTTCAGTCATTGGACAAATTCACATTCAAAACAGAGATAGACAGTTTTGCACTTCAAAGTGTATTTGTATTGATATTTTGCCCATGAATAGGCGTTTTTATACATAGAGACGAAAATCCTAGTAAGAGGAAATCGCCGAAAAGAAAACAAAATTGAGAATGAAAAACAAATAGCCGTGTGAAATGATCTCATTGCCTTTCAGCTCTACTATTTCCCCAATGTCTTTGAATGTCCCTTTCCGTTGATCGAAGTTGATTGGATTGATCCTGAACCATTTGAACTTGGACTTTGGTGATAGTATTGATCGTGTTGATTTCACGGGACATTGTCGTACGCTTTTAATCCTTAATTTTTGCCTGAACCTCCCTTTCAGGTTTTCAGCCCACCAGGATACCCTTTTTTCCCAAGTCTCCCTTTCGGGTTTTCAACTTGTCGGGTGTACAATATTTTGTATATATCCCTAATTTTTGCCCAAACTTTTTGGTTTGCCGGGATGCCCTGATTTTGCTTAGGTGTGTCAACCTAACGGGTCTCTTATGCGTAGTATTTTTTAACTATGTCCACGTTTATAAGATGTGAGAAGTCTTCACCATCCATGGTGGTCAGTATCATGGCACCACCAGAGAAAACTCTCTTGACAACAAACGACCCTTCATAGGTGGGAGTCCATTTTCCTCTGGGGTCTCCTTGCGGTAAAATGATGTGTTTTATTACCAGGTCACCAACTTGGTATACTCGAGGCTTGACCCTTTTGTTAAAAGCTTTGATCATCTGTTTTTAATACGTTTGACCATGGCAGATATCAGCTAATCATTTTTCATCGATCAAGTTTAGCTGATCCAATCTCGTTTGAATCCATTCGTCTTTACTTAGGCCTGCCTCAATCATAATCCTCAGCGAGGGAATTTTAACTTCCACTGGCAAAACGGCTTCCATGCCATAGACTAGAGAGAACGGAGTTGCCCCAGTTGATGTTCTAGCTGAAGTACGGTAACCATGTAGAGCAAATGGTAGCATCTCATGCCAATCTTTATAGGTCACTACCATTTTCTGCACAATCTTCTTGATATTTTTGTTGGCTGCTTCGACTGCGCCATTCATTTTCTGTCTATACGGAGAAGAATTGTGATGTTTGATCTTAAATTGAGTGCACAATTCCCTGATTATGGCGTTGTTGAGGTTAGTCCCATTGTCGGTGATGATCCTTTAGGGGATACCATAATGATAGATAAGATTGTGTTTGATGAATCTGGCTACCACGTTCTTGGTGACCGAGGCAAATGAGGCGGCTTCGACCCATTTGGTGAAATAGTCGATAGCAACAAGAATGAAGCGGTGTCCGTTGGAAGCTGTGGGCTTAATCTCTCTGATCATGTCGATACCCCACATTACAAATGTCCATGGAGAGGTCATGACATTCAGAGGGATTGGAGGTACATGGACCTTGTCAGCGTATATTTGACATTTGTGGCAAGTTCTTGAATGTTGATGGCAATTTGTCTCCATCGTTGACCAATAGTAGCCAACTCTTAAGATTTTCTTAGCCATTGTATGTCCACTTGAGTGAGTACCGAAAAGGCCATCGTGCATGTCTTCCATGATTTCCTCTGCCTCCCTCTTATCCATACATCGGAGTAGAGTCGAATCATGGTTGCGCTTGTACAATATCCCATTACTTAAGAAGAATTTGGCTGCAAATCTTCGTAAGAACTTTCTGTCATTGATAGATGCTCCCTCTGGATACTCTTGCGCTTCAAGGTATCTCATTACCTCATGGTACCACGACTTTCTTCAAGAGTTTAAAGAGTGGCTCACAGGTAGCAGTTAAGTGTGATATGAAACGGGAAATGTAATTGAGACGACCCAATAATCCTCTTATTTCTTTTTCAGAATGAGGGGCTGGCATTTCTTGGATGGCCTTTATCTTGGCGGGATCAACTTCAATGCCCTTATTGCTGACAATAAATCCTAGAAGCTTTCCAGAGCATACTCTGAATGTGCACTTGTTAGGGTTTAACCTCAATTTATATTTCTTCAGTCTCTCAAATAGTTTGTGCAGGTGACCGAGATGTTCTTCTTCGGTTTGTGATCTGGAAATCATATCATCCACATATACCTCTATCTCATGATGAATCATGTCATGAAATAAAGCCACCATAGCCATTTGATATGTTGCCCCTGAATTCTTTAATCTGAACGACATGACCTTGTAGCAAAAAGTGCCCCATTGTGTAACGAAAGTAGTTTTTTCCATATCTTCGGGAGCCATCTTTATTTGATTATAGCCCGAGAAGCCGTCCATGAATGAGAAGACTTTATGCTGAGCGGTATTGTCGACTAGGACATCAATGTGTGGTAGAGGGAAATCATTCTTGGGGCTTGCCCTATTCAGGTCCCTATAGTCTACGCACATACGAACTTTCCCATCTTTCTTTGGAACTGGCACTATATTAGCCACCCATTGAGGATAGGATGTTACAGCTAGGAATCCTGCATCAAACTGTTTCATTACCTCAGCTTTGATCTTTAAGACATGTCAGGTCTCATGCGACAAACTTTTTGTTTAACATGAGGGCAGTCTTTTTTAGTCGGCAGACGATGAACCATAATGTCGGTATCCAACCCAGGCATATCTTTATACGACCAAGCAAATACTTCCACATAATCGCGCAACATCTGAACCAAACGGCTTTTGACACTGCTTTCCAAACTAGCACTGATCCTGATTTCCTTCTTTTCTGACTCAGTACCCAGGTTGATAACCTCAATTGACTCTTCATGGGGTTGAATAGCCTTTTCCTCTTGTAACAGAAGTCTGGCTAGTTCTCCTGGTATGTCACAATCTTCCTCACCTTCGTCTTTGGCTTGGTTGATAGGATATTCAAAGTCATAGTTGGCAATAGTAGAGTTGTTGGCAATAGGATCCAGAGTGGATGTAGACCTGCAAGAGTGTGTGTGTGTGCATGTAAGATACACGGTTACCTTTTGGAAATGTATTTGAAATAAAAGAAAGACAGTGAACATAAATATTTGAATGCAAAAGAGTCCAATGTATTGAATGATCATATGATTAGATGAACAAAATATAAAACCATTGACAAAAGGACCAAAGTGCCCCATGCTAGGCACATGGCTTAAATGTCAATATCAAAATATTACAGACAAAGAGTTCTTGAATTGATTAAAAGAAAAAACAAGTAGATTACTCCTCAATGAAGGAGATGGGCACAAAGTCTTTCACATGCCAATTGTTGGGCTTCCTCTCGGTTGTTGGGTAGATCCAGTCTTCAAAAGCACACTCATTATCGGAATCCTCTACGGTGTTCACTTCATGACTCTTGAGGTGGAGAGACGGCTTTCCCGTACGAGCATCTCTAACTTCTTTCTGAGCTTTGGAGGTGAAACATATCCCAAACTTATCTGCCTTGAACGGGATGTCGGGGAGCTGACCCCATATCTCATTGTTTCCTTCTTCTACCACCGCACGGGAATCCTTAAGAGAAACCATCTTAGGAATAACTTTATCGGCTTTCGGAGTGTCGGAGGAGATTTTGGTGGTGGCCACAACTTCAAATGTCTGGCAAGGAGTCTCTATGAATTCGCCATCCATTTCTACGTACTTGAAAGTAGTGAGGTGGCTTACCATAAATTCTTCTTCACTGCAAACAGTGACAACCTTCCCTTGAACTGGGTATTTTAACTTCTGGTGGAGAGTGGAAGTGACCGCACCTGCCCCATGGATCCATGGGCGCCCAAGCAAACAAGAATACGCAGGCCGTATGTCCATTATGTAGAATGTGGAGTTGAAAATCTGTGAACCAGCCTTAATTGGGAGATCCACCTCTCCATGAACCATCCTTTTCGACCCATCAAATTCCCTTACAACAATATCACTTGGCTTCAAAACCAAACCTTTGCAGTCTAAACGATCTAAAGCGCCTTTAGGTAACACGTTTAAAGATGAGCTTGTGTCTACCAAAACATGTGCCAAAGTGGTCCCCTTACATTCAACAGAAACATGCAAGGCTTTATTGTGATTATTTCCCATGGGAGTTAAGTCTGCGTCGGAGAACCCCAGACCATTGTCAGCTGTCAAACTTTCTACGCAGTTCTCAAACTGGTTGGCTGTGGTTTCTTGAGGCACGTGAGCCTTTTTCAAGAACTTAATCAAAGCTTGTGCATGGGCGTCAGAACATAGCAATAGGGATAACATTGATATTTTAGAAGGGGTTTGTCCCAATTACTCTACTATTTTGAAGTCGCTTTTCTTGATGATTTTTAGAATCTCCTCCATCTCTTGAGTGGATTGTTCTTCCATAACAGTCTTTTTAGCAAGTGCCTCTTCTCTGGCAGGCTCACTTTCTTTCGCTTTCCCTTTAGTACTGGCACCAGCATTGCCGTTGGTTATGTGGATTGGAACTGCGGTAGTGGTTAGTGGCGAGATATCAGGGGAAAAGACTCTTCTTGTTCTTGTGACTTTACTAGAACCAGTGATATTAGTAACACCTGCTTCATCAATCCAAGAATCTTGTTTTACCCCATGGTAATAAACATCGACACCATAATTCCATAGAACCGCTTTATCAGAGGTGTATGGAACGGGTCTGGCAGCACTGATCATGAGAGGAGTAATGATTGGTTCGTTTGAAATCCTGACAGGACCTTTGGATGAGATCCTAAGAGGTTTGTTTGAAATTGTTATGATGGCCAAGTCTTCAGCTTTGTCGACTGAATTTTGGATGGCCAAATTATTTTCGAATAGAATTTCGCGGCTATCCATTAGGTGCTGTATACCTTTCCTCAGTTTTTCACACCCATCAGATTGTCTCATACAACCCACACAGTCCTTTTCACAGCCGGGGAAAGTCCCAGCTTTCAACAGATTACTCTTGATTACATTCAATGGAGTAGTTAATCCTTTGACAGAGGCAATGAAAGTTGTATCTTCGATGGCATTAACACCTTTGTCATGCTTCGGCATTGGAGCAGTAATTACATTTGGCATTAGAGGAGGATCAAATTCAATAGTCTTGTTGTTGATTAAATCCTGGATTTTGTTTTTTAGAGCCTAACATTGATCAGTCTCATGCCTTGGGCTGTTTGAATGATAAGCACATTTTGCACTTGGATTATATCTCGGTGATGAGGTGTCAGGGTTGGTAGGAGGATCCCGCAATGTCACTAAATTGATCCTGAGCAGATGCTGAAGGGCTTGAGATAATGACATGCCTAACCTCGTGAACTGTCTTCTTGGAGCTTCAACCTGTTGATGATTGGTGGATGGTCTTTGAGTAGTAGTCAGATTGGAGATTCGGACAACATTGACAGACGAATGATTATTCATTTTGGTATGGGCCTTTGCTCTATACACAACATTAACTTCTTTCTTCGTGGCAAAAGGTTTCTTGGCAGGATTGGGAGTGGAAGTAGATACCACAGAGATCTTTCCACTCTTAATGCCACTTTCTACTCTTTCACCGGTTAGGATTAATTCGGTGAAACCAGAAGAAGAGCATCCAACCAATAGATTAAAGAAAGGACCAGATAATGTGCTCATGAACATGTCAATGTGTTCCCTACCAGTCAAGGGAGGTTGGACCCTACTTGCAAGGTCTCTCCACTTCTGCGTATACTCCTTAAATCATTCATCCTTCCCCATGGTCATACCTTGCAATTGAACCCTCGTCGGTGCCAAGTCGGCGTTGTACTGATATTGATGGTAGAAGGCAGTAGCTAGTCCCTCCCAAGTATTGATGCGAGAGCCATCCAACTGGTAAAACCATTCAAGTTGTGTTCCAGCCAGACTCTCTTGGAAAAAGTGAATCCAGAGTTTTTTATCAGCAGTGTGCAGTTGTATCTTGCACACATAGGACTTCAAATGGAGCTTTGGGCAAGAAACCCCATCGTATTTTGTGAAGTTTGGTATTTTGAACTTGTGGGGAATGACTACCCCAGAGATTAAGCCCAAATCGTCAAAATTCAAACCGGGAATAGCTTGGATTTCAACTGCTTTCAATCTTTCTTCTAGTTGCTTGTATTTGATATCTGCGGGTGGATATTGTTCATTGAAATAATCATCATCAGATTCTTGGTCATTGATACAGTCGGCCTGAGTACTCTTGACTTCACCAATTTGGTTCTCGTCCTCTTCGGATGAATCTTCCTCTATTGGAATTTGACATATTGTCTCTTTGAACCTTCTACCCATGTTGAGCAGAGCTTTCTTCTTTGGCTTCTTTTTAGTGGCCAACAGGGCCATCATATCCTGCTGCCCCTTGGCCAGGGCGAGTAAAGTTTCCTGAAATTGAAAGTTCTGAGCCTGGAGTTTCGTCACAGTTTTCTCTAGATCCATCTTGCTGGAATAAACAGCAGAGAGATAAGGATACCTGCTATGCGGACACCTGTCATGTCATGATGCATGGATATGCAATATGCAAATGATTTCAAGGATTTAAAGGATTTAACTTTGTATAGAAAAAAAGTGAACAAACGTTAACTTGCATTAAATAATCCTTGATTTGAATACAAACATGCCTCTTGGGCTTACAACAACAGAAATAAGCATAAAGTAAACTCCTAAGATAGAAAGTTGTGCGCATCTTCTTTGGAGCAATGTAGGTGTTTAAGCTCCTTTCTTCATGAAGTTCCCTTGTAAGCTCCAATACCTTCGTCTCGCTTTCATAGAACTTGGCTTCGAAGGTATCTTGTTCTCCTTTTAACTAAATCCAAGCGTTTTGAAAATATTCAAGAGAAGTAGGCATATCAGGATAGAGGATCGTATGTGGAATGTCTCCCTCGACTACTGGCTCCATGATAATAGGTAAGACAACTTCATAAGGCATCTTGAGACTTTGAGCGCGGGCTCTTACCCATTTAAGATAAGGCTCCAAAGGAATGGAATTCTTACGCCCCAATGTCTTGCTATCAACTTTGTTAACCATACCCCAAGCTCGTATAAATCTTTGCTGGTAACCTTGGGTATCGCTTTCGTAGTCAAATGCAATTCCTTGGATGAGTACCTCATGAGGGCCATCCCTTCTAGCATATCCAAATTGTTGCAAAGCTAAACAAGGGTTGTAAGTAATGCCTCCCCTAATTCCAAGTAGAGGGACATTAGGGAATTCTCCGCAACGATCAATGATGGTAATGTCTTCTAAGGAGCGATAATACCAACGGATATCAGCATGCGAAAGTGACATCAATCTTTTAGACCATCTCATACCTTGTTCATTATTCACCACTGATCGAGGTAGGTGCGAAATAAACCATCTAGCCAACAGAGGAGTGCAACACATCAAAGTCCCCCTTTTCTTCAAAGCGCGAGAGTGAAGAGAATGCAATATGTCTCCAAGCAATGTAGGCACCGAATTACGAGATATGAAAACCTTAATTGCATTCATATCTATAAATTGGTCAGGATTTGGAAATAGTACCAATCCATAGATGAGAAGGGCCAGAACTTCCTCAAAGGCTTGTAGATCCAAAATATTCCAACACTCTTGAGCCTTTTCCAACAAAAACTTTGCTAGTAACCCTTTAACACCACTCCTTGTTACCCAATTTGCTACTATGTCAGATGGTTGCAAATGTAGAGCTCGAGCAATTTCCTCAGGTTTGGGGTCTCTTTCGATACAATTGAAAGGTAACTGATTAAGAATAGGGATCCCCATGAGTTGAGAAAATTCTTCCAAAGTGGGCACAAGTTGGTAATCAGGAAAAGTGAAGCAGTGATGCAAAGGGTCGAAGAATTGGACAAGCACCTTTACCATATCTTCTTCAATACTTGAGCTAACCAAACCAAGGAGTCGTCCATGTCTTTTGGTGAACGGGGAATCTTCAGGGACCCTTGATACTAAATCCTTGAGTTGTGGAGGTACCCTCACAAGACTGACTTCGATAGTGTTCCTACGAGCGGAGGCCATGTCCTAAAAAACAGAACAAAGATAAATCCAAAAATCCTTGAAATGGTTAGTGATGTTTATGATGTTTTATGATGTTTATGATGCTTATGTACAAGGGCATATACAAAACAAACAAGTCCTCGGTTTAGGCTTGCATGGGGTTTCAGGTAAGTATCCTATTGAAGTTTTAGTTGGCTCAACCTGTCCTAGTTAAAAGTAACTGGGTTCTAAGGGATCTCAATATCATTGATCTTTCCCCCAAGTTTCATTCGATAAGCGATTGACTCGCAACCAAACAAAACTCAAGAGTCAAACCTCAATGAGTGTAGCATCGAGTATCAACCAACTTCGGACTGCACCAAAGCCAGTCATCTCGCTACTTCCTAATGGCCAAGTTGGTCAAGTAAGGTTCTAAGGTCAGTTGATGCTTTATGACACCATGCGGCGGCCCCGTACTCTCCTTGAATGACTCAAGGGTTACCGGTACCAACCAAAGTGCCACATCAACGTAGCTACGGCTTCAACCGTGTCGGTATACCCTGCACAGTTCCCTCACAGTTTATTGCTACTTACCTAAAATGTATCCCCCAAATCTGGGTGTAGGATTTAAAGCAAACCCAAACAAGGAACCAAAATGTAAAGCAAGCAAATCAAACAATGTAAGCAAGTAAATGTGATCTAACCCTAACATAACCCCACTTTAGAATTTTCCCCAGCAGAGTCGCCAGTTCTGTGATACAGTGGGAGAACTGACTTGGGGTTTTTGCGTTTTGTGTTCGCAAAATGTTGCGGTTTAGCAAGAGTCACCACCGACTTTTCTTTTATCCAATAAGGAAAGGTGAAAAAGCACAGGAAAGACCTTTTGAGACATTTTCTTGAGTTTGGGGGGTAGATTATGAAAAGGGGAGGTATTAGCACCCTTTCCATCCATGGTTTTCCATGGGCTCTTAGTTACTTGTTAGATCACTTGCTTTTGTATGAAAATTATGCTTTTGTGTGGTTTTGAAAATATTTTGAAAAGGTGCCATCATTTAGGCAAACTTTGCAATGATTCCCGTTCGTAAGAATGTATGCAAAGTGTTGAGCTTTTGAAAATATTTCATGTTTGGAAAGCGTTTTGAAAGTGTATGTGATTGTTTTGAAAATAGCAAGGATGTTTGTTTTGAAATTGAGCAAGTAACTAAAAGTAATCTACCTACTCAAAAGGTTTTAGATGTGTTTTTCCTCCTCCTTTAGATGTTGCTACCTTACCATTGATTTGATAAGAGGCCCCATTGTTGGATGTGAAGGGACGAGCGTTGGGTCATCGTATGACCATGATAGCAATATTGTGAAATGACTTAGCACTTTTCTGTAGGGCCCGAGATTATTTTGAAAGGAAACTTTGATAGCATCATCGAGGGACTATGATCTTTTTTCGATTTGTTTGTGCTAAGGAATCCCACATGCATAACATGGCCATTTTTGTAAGGAAACAAGTGGAATTTCCCTAAGGGTGCATGTGTGTAAGTGTGTTTGATTGCATGCATTTTGTCTTTGATTTTTTGGGTTGTCTACTTGTTGATTTTATCTTGCCATACACACCTACTTACTTAACATTTATAGGAAGGTAATAAAAGAGTGCAAAAAATAAATCCTATACTATTACAACCATATTGAATTGCATGAAAATATATAGGAAAAAATAAGGTAAAATCAAGAAAAATGGATCTTTCGACTTAGGGCAGCAACCCTTCGATTCTGCCATTTATGGCCTTCTTCGGCCTTACCTGAAAAAGGGGTGAAAGAAGGAGTTTCCACTGGGGCCTAGAAGCCAGCATATTGTGCCTTTCTACTGGGGCCTAGAGGCCAGCATGTTGTGCCTTTCGACTGGGGCCTGGAGGCCAGCATGTTGTGCCTTTCGACTGGGGCCTGGAGGCCAGCATGTTGTGCCTTTCGACTGCCTCTTTCATTTGGCCTGAAGGTTAGTATGGAAGCCAGAGGCTTCATTTCTAACTTTTTTGTTTCCTATTTCTTTCATTTGAGTTTGAATAGCAATATAGCCCAAGGCCATGCCAACATCACCTTAAGACTAGATTAGTTCTTTAAAGCGTATTTAAATGTACCAAGAGCAAAAGCCAAGAAGATTGTTAACCATGACACATATTAAGAGAGTGAAAACCAAGAAAAAGAAGAAAATAGTATGTACATGCTTTTTAAATGAAAAAGAAAACTTATTTACATGCTATGCTGGAAACGAAGGGCCAAAGGTTAGAAATGACTTACCTTGCTGGAGGTTGGAGCGTGTTCTGGACTTTGAAGCGGTTGCTTTGAATGCTTCTGGATTCGAAGGAAAAAAACCCAGGGTAGGCCTTCGACACTGGATTCGAAAGAGCAAAACAAGTGAAATATCCTTCTTTGCTGGATTCAAAGGAAAGAATAAGTGGGATGCTCCTTGAGTCGAAGGAAACTGGAATGTGTTATTTGAAGGAGGTAACGGTGATTCTGGTTTCTGATTTCACAAGTGTTGAAGTGTTTGAGAATTTTATGGTGTGTGAGAATTTGAAGATACTTTCCTCTTTCCTCCTCTCCTCTGTGCAAATGAACTCTCTATTTATAGAGAAAGGCTTGGGGAGAAAAAATAATAAAATAAGGCTTAGTCTGGAAAGTAACTGCCCATTGTACCATAAAAATCAAAATGAATAGTTCAGATGGGTTGCTTCTTTCTGAAGGAAAATAGACGCAAGGCTCAAGACAAAATTTTCTAAAAGGTAGTATTATGTTGTTAAGTGCAAGTGGTCTTGGACAACAAATGGGTAAAAGCCTATTTTAGCTTGCATAAACAATTAGGTATAGGGTGAGTCATAGGTTTGAGGCTTGAAAAGGGAAAACACGTAACCTAGCCTATGGGTCTAAATGTTCAACTTGATCTTTTGAGTCGAATCCTCCATCTTTCTACACCTTTCGACCAGACTAGAACAACACAACGTTCATTTTCACCAGCTGTATGTCCTTCGAATGAACCAACTGTGTGTTCTTCGAATGGCCCTTTTTAGCTGAATATGCCATTTTGAGTCTTCTTGCTTTTAATAACTTAGGCCCAAACCTTCGACCAAACTCCAAAGTAAAAGAACAATTATTCCCCAACTATGGCAAGTCCTTCAAATGGACCACCAAGTTATGTGTCATAATGCAGGACTATGGCGTGTTGAAGGATTTGCAGATGGATTTGAAGGTGATATGAAGGCGCATTCGAATCATACATGAAGATGAATTTGAAAGTCACAGGAAGGTAGCCATTCATCCAATCAAAAACTTATGAATCCAAGGCAAACAGGTGAGGGGAGAATGGTGCAGTCGAATGACACTTTTCAGAAGTTTATTAACTTCTGAATCGAAGGAAGCTTTCAGAAGATTATTGACTTTTTGAATTGAAGAAAACCAAGAGGAGGCCTTTACTTCCTGAGTCGAAGAACATTCCTGAGTCGAAGGACATTCCTGAGTCGAAAAACATTCCTGAGTCGAAGGAGACTGTTTCAAAGGGAAACAAAAACTCAATTGAAGCTTGTATGAAGATCATTTCCTTCTGAATCGAAGGAGACCTATTTGAAGTCACATGCCCAGACGAAAGAGGCATGCTAGCAGCAACCTTTGAGCGATCGAAGGAGGTGCAAAGTCCAATAGAAAGGAGTTAAATCGAAGGAGACCTATTTTCCTCCAAATTTGTCAAAATGTTAATTTTATCTGTTTTCTCCCTTTTTGACAGTTTCCTTTTAATTATGGTGTTGGAAGACCCCAATGTACTTGTGCAAGCTTGAACCTTGAGAATCTTTGTGAGAGATGCCTTGAGAATTGAGAGGGAAAATTTTGGGGTACAACAGTACTGTTGCTGAATAATCTGCTAAGTTTCAAGAGTTGATTAAGTATTATCCTCACTACAATACCGCAAATTCCGAAAGATCCAAATGTCTTAAGTTTGTAAATGGCTTGAGGCTGGATGTGAAGAAGGCGATTTCTTATCAGCAAATCACCCGCTTTTCTAAATTGATGAACAAGAGTTGTATCTATGATGAGGATAGTCGAGAAAGTAGTGCTTATTATAAGAACTTGCATGAGAGGAAAGGTAAGGGGCAGATGCGTCCTAAGCCTTACGAGGGAAAGGGAAAACAACTAATAGGTGGAGGAAAGAATCCGAGTGGGGGAGTGACTACTCCGATCAAATGTTTCAAGTGTGGGAAAGAGGGACATCATGCTCTAGAATGTCGCCAAGGAAACTTTGATAGCATCATCGAGGGACTATGATCTTTTTCGATTTGTTTGTGCTAAGGAATCCCACATGCATAACATGGCCATTTTTGTAAGGAAACAAGTGGAATTTCCCTAAGGGTGCATGTGTGTAAGTGTGTTTGATTGCATGCATTTTGTCTTTGATTTTTTGGGTTGTCTACTTGTTGATTTTATCTTGCCATACACACCTAATTACTTAACATTTATAGGAAGGTAATAAAAGAGTGCAAAAAATAAATCCTATACTATTACAACCATATTGAATTGCATGAAAATATATAGGAAAAAATAAGGTAAAAGCAAGAAAAATGGATCTTCCGACTTAGGGCAGCAACCCTTCGATTCTGCCATTTTTGGCCTTCTTCGGCCTTACCTGAAAAGGGGTGAAAGAATGAGTTTCCACTGGGGCCTAGAAGCCAGCATATTGTGCCTTTCGACTGGGGCCTAGAGGCCAGCATGTTGTGCCTTTCGACTGGGGCCTGGAGGCCAGCATGTTGTGCCTTTCGACTAGGGCCTGGAGGCCAGCATGTTGTGCCTTTCGACTGCCTCTTTCATTTGGCCTGAAGGTTAGTATGGAAGCCAGAGGCTTCATTTCTAAATTTTCTGTTTCCTGTTTCTTTCATTTGAGTTTGAATAGCAATATAGCCCAAGGCCATGCCAACATCACCTTAAGACTAGATTAGTTCTTTAAAGCGTATTTAAATGTACCAAGAGCAAAAGCCAAGAAGATTGTTAACCATGACACATATTAAGAGAGTGAAAACCAAGCAAAAGAAGAAAATAGTATGTACATGCTTTTTAAATGAAAAAGAAAACTTATTTACATGCTATGCTGGAAACGAAGGGCCAAAGGTTAGAAATGACTTACCTTGCTGGAGGTTGGAGCGTGTTCTGGACTTTGAAGCGGTTGCTTTGAATGCTTCTGGATTCGAAGGAAAAAAACCCAGGGTAGGCCTTCGACACTAGATTCGAAAGAGCAAAACAAGTGAAATATCCTTCTTTGCTGGATTCAAAGGAAAGAATAAGTGGGATGCTCCTTGAGTCGAAGGAAACTGGAATGTGTTGTTTGAAGGAGGTAACGGTGATTCTGGTTTCTGATTTCACAAGTGTTGAAGTGTTTGAGAATTTTATGGTGTGTGAGAATTTGAAGATACGTTCCTCTTTCCTCCTCTCCTCTGTGCAAATGAACTCTCTATTTATAGAGAAAGGCTTGGGGAGAAAAAATAATAAAATAAGGCTTAGTCTGGAAAGTAACTGCCCATTGTACCATAAAAATCAAAATGAATAGTTCAGATGGGTTGCTTCTTTCTGAAGGAAAACAGGCGTAAGGCTCAAGACAAAATTTTCTAAAAGGTAGTATTATGTTGTTAAGTGCAAGTGGTCTTGGACAACAAATGGGTAAAAGCCTATTTTAGCTTGCATAAACAATTAGGTATAGGGTGAGTCATAGGTTTGAGGCTTGAAAAGGGAAAACACGTAACCTAGCCTATGGGTCTAAATGTTCAACTTTATCTTTTGAGTCGAATCCTCCATCTTTCTACACCTTTCGACCAGACTAGAACAACACAACATTCGTTTTCACCAGCTGTATGTCCTTCGAATGAACCAACTGTGTGTTCTTCGAATGAACCTTTTTAGCTGAATATGCCATTTTGAGTCTTCTTGCTTTTAATAACTTAGGCCCAAACCTTCGACCAAACTCCAAAGTAAAAGAACAATTATTCCCCAACTATGGCAAGTCCTTCAAATGGACCACCAAGTTATGTGTCATAATGCAGGACTATGGCGTGTTGAAGGATTTGCAGATGGATTTGAAGGTGATATGAAGGCGCATTCGAATCATACATGAAGATGAATTTGAAAGTCACAGGAAGGTAGCCATTCATCCAATCAAAAACTTATGAATCCAAGGCAAACAGGTGAGGGGCGAATGGTGCAGTCGAATGACACTTTTCAGAAGTTTATTAACTTCTGAATCGAAGGAAGCTTTCAGAAGATTATTGACTTTTTGAATTGAAGAAAACCAAGAGGAGGACTTTACTTCCTGAGTCGAAGAACATTCCTGAGTCGAAGGACATTCCTGAGTAGAAAAACATTCCTGAGTCGAAGGAGACTGTTTCAAAGGGAAACAAAAACTCAATTGAAGCTTGTATGAAGATCATTTCCTTCTGAATCGAAGGAGACCTATTTGAAGTCACATGCCCAGACGAAAGAGGCATACTAGCAGCAACTTTTGAGCGATCGAAGGAGGTGCAAAGTCCAATCGAAATAAGTTGAATCGAAGGAGACCTATTTTTCTCCAAATTTTTCAAAATGTTATTTTTATATGTTTTCTCCCTTTTTGACAGTTTCCTTTTAATTCTGGTGTTGGAAGACCCCAATGTACTTGTGCAAGCTTGAACCTTGAGAATCTTTGTGAGAGATGCCTTGAGAATTGAGAGGGAAAATTTTGGGGTACAACAATACTGTTGCTGAATATGCTACTAAGTTTCAAGAGTTGATTAAGTATTATCCTCACTACAATACCGCAAATTCCGAAAGATCCAAATGTCTTAAGTTTGTAAATGGCTTGAGGCTGGATGTGAAGAAGGCGATTTCTTATCAACAAATCACCCGCTTTTCTGAATTGGTGAACAAGAGTCGTATCTATGATGAGGATAGTCGAGAAAGTAGTGTTTATTATAAGAACTTGCATGAGAGGAAAGGTAAGGGGCAGATGCGTCCTAAGCCTTACGAGGGAAAGGGAAAACAACCAATAGGTGGAGGAAAGAATCCGAGTGGGGGAGTGACTACTCCGATCAAATGTTTCAAGTGTGGGAAAGAGGGACATCATGCTCTAGAATGTCGCCAAGGAATTGTGAAGTGTTTTAAGTTTGACAAAGTAGGTCACAAAGCTATGGATTGTCGGGTTGGTTCTGTTGTGACTTGCTACAACTGTGGTGAGCAAGGTCACATTAGTACCAAATGCACAAAGCCAAAGAAGGAAACTGGAAAGGTGTTCGCATTGTCTGGTGTCGAGACCTCATCGGATGAGAGATTGATCAGAGGTACGTGCTTTATTCATAATGTGCCTTTGATTGCTATTGTTGATACGGGTGCGACTCATTCTTTTATTTCATTGGATTGTGTTACGAGATTGGGCCTTGTGTTATCTGATATGAGTAGGAGTATGGTGGTAGATACGCCTGCGATGGGTTCAGTTTCTACTTCAGCTATATGTTTAAAGTGTCCTTTGCGTATGTGTGGTAGAGATTTTGAGGTGGATCTTATATGTCTTCCGTTGAGTCATCTAGATGTCATTCTGGGTATGGACTGGTTGAGATCCAACCATGTCTATATTAATTGTTTTGCTAAAGCGATTCTTTTTCTCGAGTATGAGAAAGAAGGTGGTTCATTTTTATCTATGCAACAGATGAAGAGGTGTGTTAGAGATGGAGCCGGATTGTTTGTGTTGATGGCGAGCATGGATATTAGTGAAAGTAGAGTGGGAAATGAATTTCCAGTTGTACGAGACTTTCCTGAAGTGTTTCCGGAAGAAGTTACCGATTTACCTCCAGAACATGAAGTAGAGTTTGCTATTGATCTAGTTCCTGGTACTAGTCCTATTTCGATGGCTCCGTATCGGATGTCGCCATCAGAATTGGGAGAACTAAAAAGCCAACTTGAAGAGTTACTTGATAAGAAGTTCATTCGTCCGAGTGTATCTCCATGGAGTGCACCGGTGTTATTAGTAAATAAGAAAGAAGGTACGATGAGGTTGTGTGTGGACTATAGGCAGTTGAACAAGGTTACTATCAAGAACAAGTATACGTTACCTAGAATTGATGACTTGATGGACCAGTTGGTCGGTGCTTGTGTATTCAGTAAGATAGACTTGAGATCTGGTTATCATCAAATCCGTGTGAAGGCTAGTGATATTCAAAAGACGACATTTAGGACGAGGTATGGACACTATGAGTATTCGGTGATGCCTTTCGGTGTTACGAATGCATCTGGTGTATTTATGGAGTATATGAATAGAATATTTCATGAGTTCCTTGATAAGTTTGTGGTGGTCTTTATTGATGACATTCTTATCTATTCGAAAAGTGAAGTGGAGCATGCCGAGCACTTAGGAATTGTGTTGTTGATTTTGAAAGAGAATCAGTTGTTTTCTAAACTCTCTAAGTGTGAATTTTGGTTGGAGCAAGTGAGCTTTCTTGGTCATGTGATATCTCGTGGAGGTATTGTCGTAGATCCAACAAAGATTGAAGCTATGTTAGAGTGGGAATCTCCTAAGTCTATTTTTGAGATACAAAGTTTTCTTGGCTTAGTCAGTTACTATCGTAAGTTCATTGAAGGTTTTTCCAAGTTATCTTTACCTTTGACCTAATTGACGAGGAAAGGTCAAGCGGTCGTGTGTACTACTCAGTGTGAGGATAGCTTCCAAGAGCTTAAGAGAAGGTTGACTACTGCTCCTGTATTGATTTTACCTAATCCATCCGAGCCGTTTGTTGTGTATTATGATGCTTCATTGATGGGGTTAGGTGTTGTGTTAATGCAAAATGGGCAAGTGGTGGCTTATGCTTCGAGGCAACTTAAAGTGCATGAGAGGAATTATCCGACTCGTGACTTGGAGTTGGCAGATGTGGTTTTTGTGTTGAAGATTTGGAGACATTACTTATTTGGATCGAGATTCGATGTTTTCAGTGATCATAAAAGCTTGAAGTATTTGTTTGATCAGAAAGAGTTGAATATGAGACAAAGAAGGTGGTTGGAGTTCTTGAAGGATTATGATTTTAGCTTGAATTACCATCCTGGAAAGGCGAACGTGGTTGCCGATGCGTTGAGTAGGAAATCATTACATATATCTATGTTAATGGTGAAAGAATGGGAATTGCTTGAACAGTTTCGAGACTTGAGTTTGGTTTGTGAAGAAACTTATTTTGGTGTGAAGCTTGGTATGTTGAAGCTTACAAGTGGAATCTTGGATGAGATAAGAGAATAATAGAAACCGTACTTGGTTTTGGTTGACAAGTTGACTTTAGTTAACCAAAGTCAAGGTGGAGAGTTTAGAATTGATGAGAACGGCGTTCTGAGATGTTGTGATCGAGTTTGTGTTCCTAATGTTGGTGATGTGAAAAAGAGGATCCTTGAGGAAGGACACCGAAGTGGAATGAGCATTCATCATGGTGCCACAAATATGTATCAAGATTTGAGAAAGTTGTTTTGGTGGCCGTGTATGAAAAAAGAGATAGCGGAATTTGTGTATTCATGTTTGGTTTGTCAAAAGTCCAAGATAGAGCATCAGAAGCCATCCGGATTGTTGTAACCTTTGTCTATTCCGGAATGGAAGTGGGACAATATCTCTATGGATTTTATTTCAGGTTTACCAAGGACTCCGAGTAACTACGAGGCTATTTGGGTTATAGTAGATAGATTGACGAAGTCTGCTCATTTTATTCCAATTAGAATGGATTACTCGATGGAGAGACTTGTGAAGTTGTATGTGGAAAGGATTGTGTGATTGCATGGTATTCTGACGTGTATTGTTTCGGATAGAGATCCTAGATTTACTTCTAGATTTTGGGAAGGTTTCCAAAGAGCTTTGGGTACTAAATTGCGTTTGAGTTTCGCTTATCATCCACAGACGGATGGTCAAACGAAAAGGACGATTCAATCACTCGAAGATCTTTTGCGGGCATATGTGTTAGAACAAGGAGGTTCATGGGAGATTTACTTACCTTTGATTGAGTTTACCTATAACAATAGTTTTCATTCTAGTATAGGTATGACTCCTTTTGAGGCATTGTATGGAAGGCGTTGTAGAACACCTTTATGTTGGTACGAGTCGGGAGAGAGTGCGGTGGTTGGACCGGAAATTGTGCAACAAAATACAGATAAGATTAAGTTGATTAGAGAGAAGATGAAGATTTCTCAAATTCGTCAAAAGAGCTACCATGATAAGAGGAGGAAGCCTCTTGAGTTCAAGAAGGATGACCATGTGTTTTTAAGAGTGAATCCTACTACGGGTGTTGGTCGGGCACTTAAATCGCAGAAGTTGACACCTCGGTTTATTGGTCCGTATCAAATTTCGGAGAGGGTGGGTAATATGGCTTATAGGATTTCATTACCACCGTCACTTTCAAATTTACATGATGTGTTTCATGTGTCACAATTGCGAAAGTATATTATGGATCCGTCTCATGTAGTTCAAGTGGATGATGTGGAGGTTAGAGATGACTTAACCATTGAGACTTTGCCGACAAGGATCGAAGATCGGAAAGTGAAGCAACTTAGAGGGAAAGAGATTGTTTTAGTAAAGGTGGTGTGGGGTGGTTCGGCTAACGGAAACATCACTTGGGAGCTAGAGAGCCGGATGATGGAATCGTATCCCGAGTTGTTCGTTTAAGAGATAATTTTCGAGGCCGAAAATCTTTTAAGTGGGGGAGAGTTGTAACATCCCGTTTTAATTAATAGTATTTATATTATTATTTTCTAAAAAAATTACCAGTTGATATTTATTTTGGTAAATTAATAATTATTTAGTCGGTTATTCGGTCCGATAGTTGATTAAATTGGTTTATTCAGTTTATCGGAAAATGATTAATTTTATAGGGTAATACCGTATTTTTGATGTGTATATATTAATATGTGTGTTAATTGATTAATTAGTGATAATTGAATTATTAAAGTATTTATTTAATTATATTAAATTAGTTTAATAAAATATTAGTTTTATTATATATATATATATATATATATATATATATATATATATATATATATATATATATATATATATATATATATATATATATATATATATATGTGTGTGTTTTTTTTTTATTTGATAACTTATTGTATGTATATATATATTATATAAGTTAGTTTTATAATATATTATATATATAGTATATAAGTTATGTACGTTGTAAGTTAACAGTATATATATATATATATATATATGTTTATAACTTACGGTAAGTATATAATATATATATTAAGTTAGTTTTATAATATATTATATATAATAGTATATATGTTATGTTAGATAAGTTAGAAGTCAGTAAGAAAAGAAAAGAAAGAAACAGAGAAAAGTGAGATAGAGAGGAGAAGAAAAGAAAAAGGGAGAAAACCTAGGGTTGAAGAGGAGAGGAAGTTGTTGTAGAATAAATCAACCAGCTTGCAAGATCAAAGCTACAAGAGGTAAGGGTTTGACTTCCCTAATTATGTTGTATGTGATTTTTAGTTTTGGAATAGGAATTATTTTAGGGTTTTAAGATAGATGATGGTGTGTTCTTTTAGATTGTTCTGTGAAACTGAAATGGAAAGGGTTAATACCGGAGTAGTATTAATCGTTTAATAAATAATTAGCGATTGAGCTTATAACTATGAATCGGTGAGGGATTGTTTAAGTTGGAAATAAGTGGAATGGGTTCCGTTCGGTCTAATTTGCCGGTGTGATACGGTGGGAGAACTGACTTGAGGTTTTGCGTTTGTTTTCGCAAATGTTTCAGTTGAGCAAGAGTCGCCACCGACTTTTTATTTTATCCTAAGGAAAGGTTAAAAAGCACAGCAAAAACCTTTGAGATGTTTTCTTGGGTTCGGGGAGTAGATTATAGAAAGGGAAGGTATTAGCACCCTTTATATCCATAGTTATCCATGGGCTCTTAGTTACTTGCTTAGATCAACTTGCCTTGATTTTCAATTGTTTGAAATGGTGCTTTGTGTGCGTGGGTTTGAAAATGTTTTGAAAAAGAGGCCAATGTGGTGGCAACCTTTGTAATGATCCATGTTGGGATGTATACAAAGGTGTATGTCTTTTGAAAACGTTTTCATTTGTTTTTGAAAGTCGTTTTTGAAAGTGTAGTGATGTGTGGTTTAGAAAATAGGCAAGTGTTTTGTTTTGCAAGTTGGCAAGTAACTAAGAGTTTGTCTACTCCTAAATTTCTCAAAGATTTCTCCTATGTTTTTAACCCTTTTAACAATTTTGTTCCACCATTGTATTTGGTGGACAATCTTGTGTTAGGATGTGAAAGGGACGGGCGCGGGTCATCGTTTAGACCATAATTGCAATGGTGCCAAGCATCTTTGGGCAATGTTTTCTTTAAGGGACTTGATCATTTTTTAGGCAACTTTCGAAAGCGTCATCGAGGGACTATGATCATTTGATTGTTTTGTTTTTGTCCAAAGAGACCTAACATGCAATATGGCCCATTATTGAAGGCAACAAGTGGAATACCCTAGGGGTGCAAGTGTGATTTGTGTTGTCCATTTTCATGCTTGATTATCTTGAAATTAGGTCAAACTATTTTGGTTGTTTTTGATTCGCATACAAACCCTAATTCTAACATGGTATATTTAGAAAGTATTAAAGTGCGAAAAATAAAGTTCCTAAGTTATTACAACACCATATATGGGAAGGGGGGTACAAATGTTCAAATGGGGGTATTTTGACAAGGAATTTAAACCTAGACTATTACATCAATTTGGAATTATACAAGGTAATTAATATACAACAATTAAATAAAATGGAATAAATATGCAAGATGCAAAAAATGTTTTTTATGTGTATGAAAAAAAAAAGGTATTTTTTTATGTGTCAAATAAACAAAATAAAAAGTATTTATTTTTGGATTTTTTATGTATTTAGGGCAAAACCCTAATTTATTAAATAAAAGGTATTAATTATTTAATATGTACAATATTTACTAGTTATGTACAAAAATAAAATAAAAATGAAGTATATTTGTCAAAAAGGTATTTTTTAATGTTAAATATTAATAAAAAAAAATAAAATGTATATATCTTGTATTTTTAACCTAAGTATACTAATATATATGTAAATATTTATATTATATGATAAATATATTAAATATATACAAAAATAATAATATTTAGTATTTATAAAAAAGGGTATATTTTATATAAAATATTTTCAGAAGATAAAATCAAATAAAAATGGAAAATAAAATGTGTTTGCATTATTTTAGTATTTTTTAAATAAAAGTATGTAAGTATTTATTTATGTACAAACATTATTTTAAACAAATAAATGCCTAATAAATATAAAAATGGTGTGAAAAATATTTTTTATATTTTTAATATTATGAGGAAAAATAAATAAGTCAGAAATAAAAACAAAAGTCAAAAAAATGATCAAAATGAGCACAATGGGCCAAAGGGGGGTTCAAAAGTAATAAAAGGGTGCAAATAGGAAACTGAAACAAAGCCCAGCCCAAAAAGACCTTCTTCAACCTCTGAACCTGTATGAACAACAATCAACACGCGTTTTCTATCTCCCAATTCCTGGACTTTCAAGCAAAACTCTCAACATGAAAAATGTAGAGCATTAAGAGACGAATCCATACATATAAAGAACTTGACTTAACTCTCTAAGATGAGAGAGAATTTCTTCTCCCCCAATTCCTGACCTAGTTTTCGTTCCATGTTCAGACATTAAATTCTCACAGCACACATAATATAAATGAAAACTAATTACATGGGCATGTTCAGGGCTATGAATGTGACATATTTTCTTCACAAACCTAAAGCTAGCAATGCCTGGATAGAGAGATATGAGTTCATGAACTTACCTGTTCAGTTGGAATCATATCTGGTGATGGAGGTGCTTTCAATGCAAGGTGATGATTGGTACAGCTTCCTTGATGTCCAGGGATGTTATTCCAAGCTTTACTTTGTCTTGAAACCAAGTGAATCGTGTTATAGAACTTCAACTGCAAAACAAGAAAATGAAAATGGTGATGTTGCTTGGGAGTGTTACAGGTCGTGTTTGAGATTTGGAATAGTTTCAAGGGATGATGTGGGATATGTTTGAAGTAATTTTAGCAAGAATGCATGAAAGGATTGAGCTATGGAACTCAATCTGCAGCAGGTACCCTGTTTGGGCAGTTTGAGGGTGATTCTGTGAATGGGGAGGTATTGGAGGTGATAGGCTCGTGTCTCAGGTCAGGATGGATGTTTAGAATGTGTTTGACAAGTTTGCTTAAGCCTGTGTTAGCTGAGATGAGAGTTGTGTATGGTTATGCTATGTTTCTTCAACTTTAAGCAACAAATGTCCACTTGAGTTTTAGACTGATAGAGGCCCCCCTAATGTGCTGCATACCTTGGCCTTGATCAGTGTAATTAGCTCATAAACTTGTTCCGAAGAGATTTGTAATGTACTTGCTTGGATTGCTAATTGACATAAAGTTCTACTTTTGCAAAAATGGACATTATGCTTTTTTTATTTTGGGCCTAAACCTTTATGTAATGCTTGAACACATAAAATATGGTCTTGGCACAATGAGTTTGAATTAAATTTATGAGTGCAAAAGGGATATAGGACCTGTAATCAAGTTGTGCAAGCTGATTTCAAAATGGCCTAGATGTATGAACATGTAACTTGGCCAAATCAAAAGTGAGTTTTTCCCAACTTGCCAAATTTGATTCTCCCTAACCATGAGGTTGTTTGATGAGTTATTGAACATTTTGGAAAGCTTGGAATGTGTACTACAATCCATCTTTGAAATGAAAATTGAAATTCCAAGTGGAAGCATGTGAAAAATGGTCTTGAAGTTAGGCAAAAATCCTGCCTAAAATAGGTCAAATTTTCTCTAAGTTAAGAATGGTTTGGTACCCTTGTTCCAAAAATTGTAACTTGAGCTAAAAGATTCTTTTGGAAAAACTTTGTGAATCAAAATTGTAGATTTTGCAATAGACTACAACTTTCATGTTTTGACTTTTGCTTGAATCCAAATGAATCTTGGTGATAAAGTGGGGCAAAGTTAGGAAAAAATTAGGGTTTTTCATAACTTAGAAAAATTCTAAGTTATGAAAAATCTTCATTTCAAACCCTAATTTGCAATTCTTGATTTCTTGATGAACAAGTTTCATGATTTGGCATGTTTTGATGAAAAATGAATCTTGACACTTGATTTTGACCAAAAAGTCAAAGTTTGACTTTTCAGTATACAGTCAAAATTGATCAATTGACTGGGAAATTCAACTGTCAATCTTGTGTATTTGGGATCTTTTGAACTTGTTGAGTATGTCAAGACAATTCCATGGGGTCCTTGAGTCCATATGTGAGTTTGGTTTTCCATTGGCTAGGTCAAACAGTTAAAAATTGCCTTTGTGCAGTCAAAACCCTAAAAATGACCATTTTGCCCTTTTGGTGATCTGATCAAATTTCTTGTGGAATTGTGATCCAAACTTGATCAAATGGTCCATGTGAGTTCATAATGTTGATGTGGGTCAATTTTCATGAGATTTGACTGTCAATTGGCCACAGTTGACTTTTTTCCCCAATACAGCTGATTTCTAGGTCAACTGTCCAATTGACTAGGCAATATTTGGAATCAAGACTTGAAACTTGGTATGGATAAACTTGGGAGTCCAACATGAAGCATGAAAGTCATCTTAGGCATTTTAGGTCAAAACATCTTTGTTCAAACACAAACCCTAATTTGGGTCCACAGTGCAAGGAGAAGTCTTGAGCAGAGGAAACCCTAACTGGATCTTGAGCTCCAAGGGTTTTGTGATGAGAAAATGTTGAGGAATGGGAGGGCAAATTTTGGGGTACAACAGTTGCCCCTGTTCAATCTTCTTGAACCTGAAGAGTTAGATTGGCAAGTTTGCCTTTTGTGACTCGAGGGTAAAAGGAGATTGGACACAAGAGTGCCCGGAAATTTGCACTCGCATGTTGGAGTATCAGCAATGTGATGTCGGAAATGGGCTTATAGATGCCATTTGGAGAGACGGTGGATAGGGAGATGGGCTTATAGATGCCATCTGGAGACGCGACAGAACCTTGTCGGGAATGGGCTTATAGATGCCATTTGGAAGTGTTGATCGCATAAGAGATTCCTTAGCGAGAACTTGTGTATTTTGAGAAAGACAGATGTTTTCCTGGCTTGTTACAGGTGTTGATCTTCAATCTTTTCATGCAGATATTCCCTGGCTAGATACAGGTGTCGAATCTACAATCGGTTGCTCACAGATATGCCCTGGCTGGATACAGGAATCGAATCTGGAAATAGTCGTCAACAGATATGCCCTGGCTGGATACAGGAATCGAATCTGGAAATAGTCGTCAACAGATATGCCCTGGCTGGATACAGGAATTGAATCTGGAAATAGTCGTCAATAGATATGCCCTAGCTGGATACAGGAATCGAATCTGGAAATAGTCGTCAACAGATATGCCCTGGCTGGATACAAAAATCGAATCTTTAAACTCTTCAGATGTGCCCTGGCTAGATACAGGAATCGAATCCGGAATTGTGACAGTTGATAGATATGCCCTGGCTGGATACAGGAATCGAATCTTCAAACTCTTCAGACGTGCCTTGGCTAGATACAGGAATCGAATCTGGAAACTGATCACTCGCAGATGTGCCCTGGCTAGATACAGGAATCGAATCTGGAATTGCGATAGTTGAAGGTAGTTGTCTTTTGGATTGTCTTTTTCCCTGAAAAGGCAAAACATTAGTTGTATGCAATGTCATGATGTATGAAATGCATGACGATGTTCAAAACGAGATAGTGTTGTATGCACTTTATCATGTATGTAAGCAAGATGTATGAAATGTGAAATGTTTATGAATGTATTTTTGTCTAGGAAAATAAATCCTTGACGACCGGCCGGGGAATTAAATCCTGGGCTGATGTTGAAGAGTAGAGCTCTTTGCTTCCGCTGGGGATAATGGTTGCAAGAATACACCGGTAGGAAAAGATGACTCCGTTGAGGAATAAACTTGTTGGAGAGATTACTCTGAGGGGAAATGCTCTGTAGGAAGAGATACTTCGCTGAAGTTTTGACGAGAGCTTTACTGAGGATTTCGATGATGGACTCCGTTGGGGATAATGATGATAAACTCTGCTGGGGACAACAAAGATAAACTCCTCTGGGGATTGTGTTGATAAGTCATGTTGGGGAACTTTGATGAACTCCGCTGGGGATTGGAAGAACTTTGCCGAGGGCGATCTTCCGTGGAAATTAGCTGAGGATAACCCAGTTATAAGCCCTTGTGAGGAATAACTTTGAATAAAGCTCGGGAGAGACGTCCGTACTCTACAGGGGACAAGCTTTCAGAATTTACTGGGGATAAGCTTCAAGACCTGCTGGGGATATGGATTCCACTTTCCTGGGGAAACTTTCGGACTGTACTGGTAGATGGTTTTACCAAGGTGTCTGTATTCCTCCGGGGAACAATCTTAGATCAAGACTGTCGGGGATGCTTGCTGATGAATGCCTATACTCCGCTGGGGAATGTTGATATCTTCTGGGGATACACAACTTCCTTCAGGCTGACCGTCGACTAATTCTGTTGGAGGAGATTATTGCTGATTTGCTAGGGGAACAGGGTGCCTATTGTAGGGCTGATGATAGACTAAATCTTCCCTGGGAGGGTATTGCTGATTCTTGTCTTACTCTGTGGGGAGTTGAGGTAACTTGGTCACATTCTTCAGTTAAATCTACCTTGGTACCTTGGCGGATAAAGCAACTAGACTGCCTGGACAACTTTACATTGCCCCTGTTTCTGATGTCACCTGTAATTAGTCTTTTGTTTCATATGCAAGTATTTATGAATTAGCAATTTAATGTCAAATGCATATATCAAAAATGAACATTGGACGTTCTTCGCAAGACAAAACAAAAAAAAGGAAAAACAATTGGCAATTTGTTTGGAAAACTGAATCTGTATTGATTTTGAAATTTGCCTGTAAATAGGCGTTTTTTGTACAAGAGGCTGACGTCCTAGTAAGAGAACGCCGCTGAATAACACAAAGTTTATACAATTTTGAAAAGGAAACAAAACAGCTATGTGCACAATATTCCTACTAGGTTCCAACTCTGCTATCGCCTTTATGTCTTCAAGCGTCTCATCACTTTGCTTCTTAGTTGAAGATGAAGTTGATTGATCGATGCCGAAGTCTGAGCCAGATAGTTGATGCCAAATTCTGGATGCAAGGTGACCCAATGAGACATAGTGTTACGCTTTATCCCTAACTTTTGCCTGGACCGCCCTTTCGGGTTTTCAGTCCACCGGGATACCCATTTTTGCCCAAGCCGCCTTTTCAGGTTTTCGACTTGCCGGGTGTACAAATTTTTCATTTCATCCCTTATTTTTGCCCGAACCCTTTTGGTTCGCCGGGAAGCCCTTATTTTTGACTAGGTGTGTCAACCAAGCGGGTCTTTTATTCAGGCGTAGTATCTTTTTACTATGTCTGCATTGGCGGGGTGAGGAAGGTCGTCACCATCCATGGTGGTTAGAATCATGGCTCCTCCTGAGAACACATGTTTAACCACAAATGACCTTTCATATGTAGGGGTCCATTTGCCCCGGGGATCACTTTGAGGAAGGATGATGCGCTTGGTTACCAGGTCCCCAACTTGATACTCTTGTGGTCTGACTTTCTTGTTAAATGACCTGATCATCCATTTTTGATACGTCTGGCCATGACAGATAGCGGTGAGTCTCTTTTCGTCAATCAGGTTTAATTGATCAAGTCGAGTCTGGATCCAGTCATCTTCTTCAAGTCTGCATCCTTCATTATCCGGAGAGAGGGTATCTGGACTTCAATCGGCAAGACTGCCTCCATGCCATAGACCAAGGAAAAAGGAGTTGCCCCGGTTGACGTCCTTGCTGAGGTACGGTACCCATGAAGAGAAAATGGTAACATTTTGTGCCAATCTTTGTAGGTCACTGTCATCTTCTGCACAATCTTCTTGATATTCTTATTAGCTGCTTCTACAACCCCATTCATCTTCGGCCGGTAGGGAGAAGAGTTGTGGTGCTGTATCTTAAATTGCTCGCAGAGCTCAGTGATCATATTGTTATTAAGATTGGTACCATTGTCTGTAATGATTCTTTCCGGGACGCCGTACCGACAGACCAGGTTATGCCGAATGAAACGTGCAACGACGCTCTTGGTTACGGTGGCGTAGGAAGCTGCCTTAACCCACTTTGTGAAGTAATCAATTGCTACTAGGATGAAGCGATGCCCGTTGGATGCCGTCGGTCGGATCTCGCCGATCATATCAATGCCCCACATTGCAAAAGGCCAAGGTGCCGTTAGGACGTTCAGAGGAACCAGAGGGATATGCACCTTATCAGCATAGATCTGGCATTTATGACAAGTTCGAAAATGTTGGTAACAGTCGGCTTCCATTGTGGACCAAAAATATCCTGCCCTAAGGATTTTCTTTGCCATGGTATGTCCACTGGAATGTGTTCCGAATGTACCTTCATGTAGATCTACCATGATCTTTTCTGCTTCAGCTTTATCCACACAACGTAGTAGAGTTGAATCATGATTTCGTTTGTAGAGAATGCCGTTGCTGAGGAAGAATTTTGCAGCAAACCTTCTTATGAACTTCTTGTCATTGACCGATGCACCCTCGGGGTATTCTTGAACTTCGAGGTACCTCTTCACTTCATGATACCAAGGTTTTTCAGTCACCTCTTCGGCCTCAAGATCGCAGCAGTATGCAGGTTCGTCCAACTTCCAGATAATGATCCGGGGAGCCTCGTTGTCCCATTTGACTTTGAACATTGAAGACATCGTAGCTAGTGAGTCCGCTAGCTGATTCTCCTCTCTTGGGAAGTGCTCGAAAGTTATCTCTTCAAAGTGGGGAAGCAAAGTCAGCACATACTCCTTGTAAGGAATAAGATTTGGGTGTTTCGTATCCCACTCGCCTTTGATCTGATTGATCACGAGAGCGGAATCTCCGAAGACACTCAGAAACTTGATCCTTAAGTCGATTGCAGCTTGAAGACCCATGATACACGCCTCATACTCCGCCATATTGTTGGTGCAGTTGAAACATAGTCGGGCGGTGAGTGGAGTATGAGTGCCTTTGGGGGATATGATTACAGCGCCGATGCCGTTACCCAAAGCGTTCGAGGCTCCGTCAAAATGCATAGACCATCGGGATCCTTACTCAGGTCCTTCATCTGGTCCAGGTACTTCACAATCAGTTACTACCATGATATCTTCGTCCGGAAATTCAAAGTTCAATGATTGGTAATCGTCCACAGGTTGGTGTGCCAAATGATCTGCCAATACACTTCCTTTGATTGCTTTTTGAGTTATGTACTGGATATCATATTCTGTCAAGATCATTTGCCATCTTGCTATTCTTCCAGACAGAGCAGGCTTTTCGAATATGTACTTGATGGGATCCATCTTTGAAATCAACAGAGTAGTGTGAGTCAACATATACTGTCTCAGCCGGCGAGCAGCCCATACCAGAGCGCAGCAAGTTTTCTCGAGCAGTGAGTACCGAGACTCACAGTCGGTAAACTTTTTGCTCAGGTAATAAATAGCATGCTCTTTTCGGCCAGACTCGTCATGCTGCCCCAGCACACACCCCATTAAGTTGTCAAGTACTGTCAAGTATAGTATTAGAGGTCTCCCTTCCACTGGTGGCATAAGAATGGGTGGCTCTTGGAGATACTCTTTTATCTTTTCAAAAGCGGCCTGACATTCATCGTTCCAACGTACTACTTAATATTTCTTCAGTAATTTGAAGATTGGCTCACAGGTAGCAGTTAGATGTGAGATGAATCGGGCAATGTAATTTAGTCGTCCCAGAAAGCCTCGGACTTCTTTCTCTGTCTTGGGAGTCGGCATCTCTTGTATGGCTTTCACCTTGGCAGGGTCCACCTGAATACCTTTATCGCTTACAATGAAACCTAGCAATTTTCCGGACCTCACCCCAAAGGTGCATTTGTTGGGATTCAACCTCAGCTTGTATAACTTCAATCGGTCAAACAGCTTCCGCAGATGGTCAAGGTGTTCCTCCTCAGTTTGAGACCTTGCAATCATGTCATCAACATATACCTCAATCTCATGATGGATCATATCATGAAATAAAGCAACCATGGCACGTTGGTAGGTTGCCCCAGCATTTTTCAACCCGAATGGCATGACCTTGTAGCAGAAGGTGCCCCACTGAGTCACAAAGGTAGTCTTTTCCATATCTTCCGGAGCCATCTTGATCTGATTATACCCTGAAAAACCATCCATGAAGGAGAACACCTTGTGTTGAGCAGTATTGTCAACAAGAACGTCAATGTGAGGTAGGGGAAGTCATCCTTGGGGCTTGCCCTGTTTAGATCCCTGTAATCGACACACATTCTGACCTTACCGTCCTTCTTCGGCACTGGCACCATGTTGGACACCCACTGAGGGTAAGAAGTCACTGCTAGAAACCCGACATCGAATTGCTTCATAACTTCAGCTTTGATCTTCTCGGACATCTCTGGGCGCATACGGCAGACCTTTTGCTTTACCGGAGGGCAGTCTTCCTTGGTAGGCAGGTGATGAACCACAATGTGGGCATCCAAACCAGGCATGTCTTCGTAAGACCAAGCAAATATCTCCATGTAATCATGTAGCATCTGGATCAATCGTTGCTTCACGCTGAGCTCTAGATTGGCACCAATCTTGACTTCTTTTCTATCTGTCTCAGTACCCAGGTTCACTGTTTCCACCGGCTCTTCATGCGGCTGAATGGCCCTCTCTTCCTGGAGCAGCAGTCTCGCGAGTTCACCGGGCACTTCGCAATCATCTTCACCTTCGTCCTCGGCCAAGTTGATCGGATTTTCGAAGTCATAACTGGCAGTAGCAGAGCTGTTACCAGTGAGATCCAGAGTGGATTGAAACCTGTATAAGTGAGTGTGTGTAAATATAGCTGTTTTGCAATATATAACACAGAAAGAAAAAGAGCACAAGATTTGAAATGCAACAAACGTCCAATGTTTTGATTAATGATATATGGAAATGTCATACAAAAAGCCCTCACAAATGGAGCCACGGTGCCCCGGGTAGGACACTGAGCCAATAAAAGTTTCAACATACTGTTTGTTACAAATTGAAAATCAAAAGAGTTCATTACTGCGTGACAAATGTAATAGGTGTAAAATCTTTTGCCGTCCAGTTGCTTGGTCCGTTGTTGGTGGTTGGATAGATCCAACTGTCAAATTCCGCTTCCTCTACGTCCTCCTCGATAGCATTCACCCTTGAGTTGGTGATGAACACTGGAGCTTTTCTGATCCTTTCCTTGCGAACAACCCTCTGAGCCTCTGCAGTGAAGCCTAGCCCAAACCTGTCGGTCTTTTGAGTAAAGTCAGGAAGCTGACCCCAGTTTGTGCATTTGCCTTTCTCGATTACAGACCGGGCATCCTTCAAGGAAGCCATCTTCAGAGGACAGTCTTCTTCAACCACTGCCTCAGCTGACGCCAACGTGGGAGGTACCTCCTCAAAATGCTGTAAGGGGGTTTCAATAAACTCCCCGTCCATCTCGATATACCGGAATGAGTTCAAGTGACTAACCATGTATTCCTCCTCACCCTGCACAGTAACAATTTTCCCTTTGACAGGGTATTTGAGCTTCTGGTGTAGAGTGGATGTTACTGCCCCAGCCTTGTGAATCCAGGGTCGACCCAACAAGGAGGAATAAGATGGACGAATATCCATTACGTAGAACGTTGAGTCGAAGACTTGGGAACCCACACGAATAGGAATGTCTACCTCACCATGCACCATCCTCTTAGAACCGTCGAAGGCTCTAACAATGATGTTACTAGGTTTCAATTCCAGGCCCTCACAATCCAACTGATCCAAGGCTTTCTTGGGCAAAACATTTAGGGAAGAACCAGTATCCACCAACACGTGTGCGAGAGTAGTGCCCCTGCGTTCTATAGAGACGTGCAGGGCATCATTGTGATTTTTCCCTTTGGCGGTAAGGTCTGCATCTGAGAAACCCAAGCCATTGTCAGCTGTCAAATTAGCCACACAGTCAGTGAACTGATCTGCAGAGGTCTCTTACGGCACATGGGCCGTTTTCAGAAATGAAATCAGGGCCTTGGCGTGGGCCTCTGAGCACAGCAGCAATGATAGCATAGAGATTTTGGAGGGGGTATGCCCCAGCTGTTCAACAACATTGAAGTCACTCTTTTTAATGATTTTAAGGATTTCCTCCATCTCTTGTTGGAAGGCTTCAACAGCAGTCTTTTTTGGTGCCTCCGTCCGGGAAGGCAAATCGGTAGCAACTTCTTTGCCCCGAGCATTAGAGGACTCGGCGGCAGTAGTAGACACAGGAACTTGATTTGGAACATGCACACTTGCGGGTGTGATGATAAGAGGTTTTCGGATAACTGGTGGTGCAATGTCAGGCGAGAAGAGCCTGCCACTGCGAGTAATCTTAGCGGGACCAGTGATGTTACTGATACTGGTACTGGTGTTGAACTCCTGCTTCACTCCAAGCACATACACGTCTGCCCCATAGTGCCATGGGACAGCCTTGTTAGATTCATAGGGGAGAGGCCCCGGAACAGTAATAGTAATGGGTGCAACAGACATAATTTGGAATGTCTTCCTCGGGAGAGCCTTGGTAGGATTGTTGAAAATTGTGACGACAGATACTTCTTCAGCGGAAACAAACGGAACAGCAGTTTTCTTGAACATAATTTCTTTACTATCCATCAGGCTTTGGATGCCTGATTTCAGCAGCGGACAACCGGTAGGGATAAATGCACACAGGAGGCAACCCTTGCTACAACCCGGAAATAAACCGGCTAGTAGTAAGTTCCTCTTAACAGTCAAAAGAGGGGTAGAAACATCATTTACCGAAACAGCATACAAATCTTCCTCGACGGCATTTACTCTATGCTGGGGCATAGGAGCGGTTACAACATTTGGCCTCTCAGGCGCCTCAAACTGAATTTCCTTTGCGTCGATAAGGTCTTGAACCTTATTTCTCAGGGCCCAGCAATCATCAGTAGTATGCCCGGGGCTGTCAGAATGATAAGCACAACAGGGATTTGGGTTATACTTAGGAGACGCAGTATTCACGACCTTCGGAGCCTCTTTGATGGTCACCAAGTTGGTTGATAACAGTTGCGGTAAGATTTGTGACAAGGTCATACTCAGCCGAGTATACTGCCTCTTGGGCCTTTCACCTCTTTGTTGATTGTACTGCTGAGGAGCAGCAACAGGTTTTGAAATGACCAAGGCATTGACGGCTTGGCGGCTTTCTGGCTTGACTTGTCTTCTAGGACCATAGATGGCACTTGCTTCTTTCTTGAAAGGCCTCTTCTCAGTACTTGCGGAGGCAGCTTTTGGTATCTTTCCTGACCTGATGCCAGCCTCTATCCTTTCACCCGTTAGGATCAAATCCGTAAACCCAGCGGAGGAATTACCAACCAAATGATTGAAGAATGGACCAGACAAGGTCCCTAGAAACATGTCAACCAGTTCACGATCAGTCAATGGAGGCTGCACCCTGCCAGCCAAATCTCTCCATTTTTGTGCATATTCTTTGAACCCTTCGCCCGTTCCTAGAGACATACCCTGAAGTTGTGTACGTGTAGGAGCAAGGTCAGAATTGTATTGATATTGTCTATAGAATGCGGTAGCCAAATCTTCCCAATGTCGGATACTAGTTCCATCTAGTTGATAGAACCACTCAAGCTGTGACCCCGAAAGGCTATCTTGGAAGAAGTGGATCCAAAGATTTTTATCTGCCGTGTAAGGTTGGATCTTCCTTACGTACGACCTGAGATGCAGCTTTGGACAGGAGGCCCCGTCATATTTGGCAAAGGCAAGCGCCTTAAACTTGTGTGGGATTACTACCCCAGAAGATAAGCCCAAATCTCCGAAATCCAGCCCCGGCACATTTTGAATCTCCATGGCACTCAAGCGGTCTTCTAATTGCTTGTATCTGTCAGCAGCGGGTGGGTATTGTTCGTCATTGTAATCCGTCTCGTTGTCAGAGACTGCAGAACTAGGAGCTCCTCCCCCTTGGGGACTGTCTTTCTCTGCAGAGGAAGTAGTTGGATCAGCCTCATTATGGAGTGTGTTCCCAAACCTGCGTCCAGTATTGAACAACGCAGTCCTCTTCTTCTTCTTCTTCTTTAGGAGCAGAGCCTTCAACTCTTGCTGACCTTGGGCCAGGCTTAGGACCATCTCTTGAAACTGGGCACTTTGGGCCTGAAGGGCCTTGATTGCTTGCTCACTGGATGATTCTGGATTCATGATGACTGTTCAAAATAAACAGCGAAGAAGATTAAGCAACCTGTAGAAGAAAGGGTACCTGTTATGCACATGATGCATGAGATGCTATCTATGCAATGCATTCAAGGATTTTAGAAATTCACAATTGTTGCAGACAAAAAAGAACGCACGTCATATTAATAAGAAGCAATTTGTTAGTACATAAATGCCCCATGGGCCAAATATTACAAAAAAACAACTTCTCAAGGTAAAAAGACGTTGCGCATCCTCTTTGGCGCAATGTAGGTGTTGAGGGCCTCTTGCTCATGGAGTCGGCGGGTGAGCTCTAAAACCTTCTTCTCGCTGGCGTAGAAGCTGGCTTCAAAAGTGTTCCGTTCCTCCTTGAGTTGGATCCAACTCTTCTGCATCTCCTCCCACAATGTAGGCATGTCAGGATGTAGGATGGTGTAGGGAACCTCTCCTTCCTTGACGGGCTCTTTAATCACAGGGAGAACATGAGGATAAGGCATCATTAGACTTTGGGCTCGGGCTCGTACCCACTTGAGATAAGGTTCAAGAGGGATGGAGTTCTTGTGTCCCAGTGTCTTGCTATCAACCTTGTTGGGCCTCCCCCAAGCTCTGATGAATCTTTGGCGAAGTCCTTGCGCATCGTTGTCGAAGTCAAAAACTAGGCCAGGAATCAACATGTCGTGAGGGCCATCTCTTCGTGCATATCCAAATTGCCTCAAAGCTAGGCAAGGGTTGTAGGTGATACCTCCTCTGATTCCAAGTAAAGGAACATTAGGAAACTCTCCACAACGATCGAAGATGATGACGTTTTCTCTGGACCGAGAACACCAATGTACATCAGAGTGAGTAAGAGTCATCAACCGTTGGGACCACCTTGAGCCTTGGTCATTCTTCAAGACAGATTGTGGAAGGTGCGAAATAAACCACCTTGCAAGGAGAGGAGTACAGCACATGAGAACACCCCTCTTTCTCATTGTTCGTGTGTAAAATGAGTGAAGGATGTCCCCAAGTAATGTTGGTATTGGATTTCTGGACAAGAAGATTTTGACGGCGTTGACCTCTACAAGCTGGTCAGGATTTGGGAACAAGACCAACCCATAGATAAGGAGCGCCACAATCTCTTCAAAGGCTTGTAGGTCCAATGAATTCCAACACTCTTGTGCCTTCTCAAACAAGAATTTTGCTAAGAAACCTTTGACGCCGCTTCTAGTTTCCCAATGCCCCTTGATGTCAGAAGGCTATAGATGTAATGCTCGAGCAACATCTTCAGGCTTTGGTTCCTTTTTCGTACCGTTGAAAGGTAGTTGATTAAGGATAGGAATTCTCAGGAGTTGAGAAAATTCCTCCAAAGTGGGTACCAACTGGTAGTCAGGGAAATTGAAACAGTGGTGAAGAGGGTCAAAGAACTGGAATAGCACCTTCATCATGTCTTCTTCAATGTTGGTGTTGACTAAGCTGAGCAGTCTACCATGTCTTTCACTGAAGGATGAGCTTTCCGGAATTCTTGAGGTGAGCTCCTTGAGTTGAGGAGAGATTCTCACAAGGTTGACTTGGATGGTTTTTCTGCGAGGAATTTCCATGACCTACAAAACAAGAACAAAGATGAAGATCTAAACCCTTGAAGTGGTTAGTGAATGCATATGATGCTTTATGATGTTCATGATATATGCACAAACATATGTACAAGCAAATCACACCAAACCCTAGTTTCAGGCTTGCATGGGGTTTCATAGGTAAGTACCCTCTTGAGTGTAGTTGGCTTAAAAACATGTCCTATAAATAGTAACCGGGTTCTAAGGAGCTCAATATCACTGGATTGTTTTCATTGTTCATTGTTTTGGTTTAGCCACTTAACTAGCGACCAAAATATTCCAAGAAAACAACCCTCAATGAGTGTAGTATCGAGTATCTACCAACTTCGGACTGCACCAAAGCCGGTCATCTCACTACCCCTAATAAAAGGCCAAGATGGTCAAGTAAGGTTCTAGGTCATTAGTGCTTAGTGACATCACTCAGCGGCCCCATACTCTCCTTGATTGAACTCAAGGGTTACCGGTACTCACAAATATGTCGCACTAATATAGCTATTGCTTCGACCGTGTCGGTATACCCTGCACAGTTTCCATAACGTATTGCTATCTATGAATGTTTCCCAAAATCCGGGTGTAGGATTGCAAACCCAAACAAGAGAGCCAAGATATAAATCAATCAAATCAAACAATTAGTCATGCAAGAGGGTGATCTAAGCCCTAAGGTTACTCCACTTTTAAATTCTCCCCAGCAGAGTCGCCAGTTCTGTGATACGGTGGGAGAACTGACTTGAGGTTTTGCGTTTGTTTTCGCAAATGTTTCGGTTGAGCAAGAGTCGCCACCGACTTTTTATTTTATCCTAAGGAAAGGTTAAAAAGCACAGCAAAAACCTTTGAGATGTTTTCTTGGGTTCGGGGAGTAGATTATAGAAAGGGAAGGTATTAGCACCATTTCTATCCATGGTTATCCATGGGCTCTTAGTTACTTGCTTAAATCAACTTGCCTTGATTTTCAATTGTTTGAAATGGTGCTTTGTGTGCGTGGGTTTGAAAATGTTTTGAAAAAGAGGCCAATGTGGTGGCAACCTTTGTAATGATCCATGTTGGGATGTATACAAAGGTGTATGTCTTTTGAAAAGGTTTTCATTTGTTTTTGAAAGTCGTTTTTGAAAGTGTAGTGATGTGTGGTTTATAAAATAGGCAAGTATTTTGTTTTGCAAGTTGGCAAGTAACTAAGAGTTTGTCTACTCCTAAATTTCTCAAAGATTTCTCCTATGTTTTTAACCCTTTTAACAATTTTGTTCCACCATTGTATTTGGTGGACAATCTTGTGTTAGGATGTGAAAGGGACGGGCGCGGGTCATCGTTTAGACCATAATTGCAATGGTGCCAAGCATCTTTGGGCAATGTTTTCTTTAAGGGACTTGATCATTTTTTAGGCAACTTTCGAAAGCGTCATCGAGGGACTATGATCATTTGATTGTTTTGTTTTTGCCCAAAGAGACCTAACATGCAATATGGCCCATTATTGAAGGCAACAAGTGGAATACCCTAGGGGTGCAAGTGTGATTTGTGTTGTCCATTTTCATGCTTGATTATCTTGAAATTAGGTCAAACTATTTTGGTTGTTTTTGATTCGCATACAAACCCTAATTCTAACATGGTATATTTAGAAAGTATTAAAGTGCGAAAAATAAAGTTCCTAAGTTATTACAACACCATATATGGGAAGGGGGGTACAAATGTTCAAATGGGGGTATTTTGACAAGGAATTTAAACCTAGACTATTACATCAATTTGGAATTATACAAGGTAATTAATATACAACAATTAAATAAAATGGAATAAATATGCAAGATGCAAAAAATGTTTTTTATATGTATGAAAAAAAAAAGGTATTTTTTTATGTGTCAAATAAACAAAATAAAAAGTATTTATTTTTGGATTTTTTATGTATTTAGGGCAAAACCCTAATTTATTAAATAAAAGGTATTAATTATTTAATATGTACAATATTTACTAGTTATGTACAAAAATAAAATAAAAATGAAGTATATTTGTCAAAAAGGTATTTTTTTAATGTTAAATATTAATAAAAAAAAATAAAATGTATATATCTTGTATTTTTAACCTAAATATACTAATATATATGTAAATATTTATATTATATGATAAATATATTAAATATATATAAAAATAATAATATTTAGTATTTATAAAAAAGGGTATATTTTATATAAAATATTTTCAGAAGATAAAATCAAATAAAAATGGAAAATAAAATGTGTTTGCATTATTTTAGTATTTTTTAAATAAAAGTATGTAAGTATTTATTTATGTACAAACATTATTTTAAACAAATAAATGCCTAATAAATATAAAAATGGTGTGAAAAATATTTTTTATATTTTTAATATTATGAGGAAAAATAAATAAGTCAGAAATAAAAACAAAAGTAAAAAAAATGATCAAAATGAGCACAATGGGCCAAGGGGGGTTCAAAAGTAACAAAAGGGTGCAAATAGGAAACTGAAACAAAGCCCAGCCCAAAAAGACCTTCTTTAACCTCTGAACCTGTATGAACAACAATCAACACGCGTTTTCTATCTCCCAATTCCTGGACTTTCAAGCAAAACTCTCAACATGAAAAATGTAGAGCATTAAGAGACGAATCCATACATATAAAGAACTTGACTTAACTCTCTAAGATGAGAGAGAATTTCTTCTCCCCCTATTCCTGACCTAGTTTTTGTTCCATGTTCAGACATTAAATTCTCACAGCACACATAATATAAATGAAAACTAATTACATGGGCATGTTCAGGGCTATGAATGTGACATATTTTCTTCACAAACCTAAAGCTAACAATGCCTGGATAGAGAGATATGAGTTCATGAACTTACCTGTTCAGTTGGAATCATATCTGGTGATGGAGGTGCTTTCAATGCAAGGTGATGATTGGTACAGCTTCCTTGATGTCCAGGGATGTTATTCCAAGCTTTACTTTGTCTTGAAACCAAGTGAATCGTGTTATAGAACTTCAACTGCAAAACAAGAAAATGAAAATGGTGATGTTGCTTGGGAGTGTTACAGGTCGTGTTTGAGATTTGGAATAGTTTCAAGGGATGATGTGGGATATGATTGAAGTAATTTTAGCAAGAATGCATGAAAGGATTGAGCTATGGAACTCAATCTGCAGCAGGTACCCTGTTTGGGAAGTTTGAGGGTGATTCTGTGAATAGGGAGGTATTGGAGGTGATAGGCTCGTGTCTCAGGTCAGGATGAATGTTTAGAATGTGTTTGACAAGTTTGCTTAAGCCTGTGTTAGCTGAGATGAGAGTTGTGTATGGTTATGCTATGTTTCTTCAACTTTAAGCAACAAATGTCCACTAGAGTTTTAGACTGATAGAGGCCCCCCTAATGTGCTGCATACCTTGGCCTTGATCAGTGTAATTAACTCATAAACTTGTGCCAAAGAGATTTGCACTGTACTTGCTTGGATTGCTAATTGACATAAAGTTCTACTTTTGCAAAAATGGACATTATGCTTTTTCTATTTTGGGCCTAAACCTTTATGTAATGCTTGAACACATAAAATATGGTCTTGGAACAATGAGTTTGCATTAAATTTATGAGTGCAAAAGGGATATAGGACCTGTAATCAAGTTGTGCAAGCTGATTTCAAAATGGCCTAGATGTATGAACATGTAACTTGGCCAAATCAAAAGTGAGTTTTTCCCAACTTGCCAAATTCGATTCTCCATAACCATGAGGTTGTTTGATGAGTTCTTGGACATTTTGGAAAGCTTGGAATGTTTACTACAATCCATCTTTGAAATGCAAATTGAAATTCCAAGTGGAAGCATGTGAAAAATGGTCTTGAAGTTAGGCAAAAATCCTGCCTAAAATAGGTCAAATTTTCTCTAAGTTAAGAATGGTTTGGTACCCTTGTTCCAAAAATTGTAACTTGAGCTACAAGCTTCTTTTGGAAAAACTTTGTGAATCAAAGTTGTAGATTTTGCAATAGACTACAACTTTCATGTTTTGACTTTTGCTTGAATCCAAATGAATCTTGGTGAGAAAATGGGGCAAAGTTAGGAAAAAATTAGGGTTTTTCATAACTTAGAAAAATTCTAAGTTATGAAAAATCTTCATTTCAAACCCTAATTTGCAATTCTTGATTTCTTGATGAAAAAGTTTCATGATTTGGCATGTTTTGATGAAAAATGAATCTTGACACTTGATTTTGACCAAAAAGTCAAAGTTTGACTTTTCAGTATATAGTCAAAATTGATCAATTGACTGGGAAATTCAACTGTCAATCTTGTGTATTTGGGATATTTTGAACTTGTTGAGTATTTCAAGACAATTCCATGGGGTCCTTGAGTCCATATGTGAGTTTGGTTTGCCATTGGCTAGGTCAAACAGTCAAAAATTGCCTTTGTGCAGTCAAAACCCTAAAAATGACCATTTTGCCCTTTTGGTGATCTGATCAAATTTCTTGTGGAATTGTGATCCAAACTTGATCAAATGGTCCATGTGAGTTCATAATGTTGATGTGGGTCAATTTTCATGAGATTTGACTGTCAATTGGCCACAGTTGACTTTTTTCCCCAATACAGCTGATTTCTAGGTCAACTGTCCAATTGACTGGGCAAAATTTGGAATCAAGACTTGAAACTTGGTATGGATAAACTTGGGAGTCCAACATGAAGCATGAAAGTCATCTTAGGCATTTTAGGTCAAAACATCTTTGTTCAAACACAAACCCTAATTTGGGTCCACAGTGCAAGGAGAAGTCTTGAGCAGAGGAAACCCTAACTGGATCTTGAGCTCCAAGGGTTTTGTGATGAGAAAATGTTGAGGAAATGGGAGGGCAAGTTTTGGGGTACAACAGCCGGTATAGGCGGTAAAAATTAGTTATCCAGAATTTAATGAAAATCGACATGGTAACTAAGTTTGACGAGTAGATAATTATGGTTGTGTTATTTTGTCGAGATTGTGACGTTTTCAAGGACTAACCGGAATTGTGTTTGGTTTGGATAAATTATGGAAGTAACATTGTTTAAACTTGTATGTTACTTGATTTGTGAATTATATTTGCAATGCATGTATAATTGTTGGTATTTCATTGTGTTGGAATATGTGGTATGTGTATGTTAAGGTCGGGAGTGGTCTTAATTGCATACGAGTTGTTGATTGTACATTGCATGGCATGGTTGGTCTTGAAATAGAGGCGGTGAAACAATGGGTTCACATTTTATAGACGTTGATCCTTGAATGGAAATAGACGTAGTGGCTTTGACCCGGAAAGGGAACATAAGCGGTGAAACTTGGGTTCACAAAAATAGACGTTGATCCTAGAGTGGAAATAGACGTAGTGGCTTTGATCCTATGTGGAAAAATAAGTGGTGGAACTTTGGGTCCACAAGTCGGTACCGCATTTGCATTGGTTGCATCGAGTTGTGAGTCACATGCATAATGATATATATTATGAGTTTATGTGAAGATGATTGAGTTTGTGAAATTGGCTATGATGTGTGAATGAGTGTGATTATATGGTTAGGATGATAAATGGTTAAAGAGATAATTCTTGAATATAGCGGAATATGGAATATATGAATGTGCTTATGTTAGTGATATACACATATATTCAAGTATAGAGAATTCCTTTTATTTATTTCTTTCCATTGCTTTAAATTATATATTTCATGATTATTGGAATTCTCATCCTTCTGTTGGATTGATGCTTGATACGACATCACTCAGGTACCGAAGATGGTAGTGCGAGGCACAAGGATTAGCGGATGCATTTAGGCTTGTAGTCCGTTCTGTTTTGGTTATTGAGTCGATGCTCTGATTGTAACACTTGGGGGTTTAGTGTCCGCATTCGAACTCTTATTTTGTTGATGGATTATACTTGTATATAATCCTTTATTTTGATCATATTTTGATGTATGTATTATGAGACTTGATAACATGAATTGTGTATGAACCATGTGGCATAAATGCCTTATATGTTATATTTTGGTTCATCCTTTTGGAGAAGATGGTTATTATTATGATTTCGTTGCGTATTGCATGAAGTGAAAGAATATGCCATGTATGGATATTATGGTTTACATGATAAAAAATATTGTTGAATATGTTACGTTTGGCTTTTCATGAAAGATGGAAAGTGACTTGTGACACTCCTTGCATGCAATTTTATTTCTCTGATATAATTACACCATTTTATTCAGGGTTATTAGAAGGGGTGTTACACGTTTCATATCCCACTTGACTGCTACTTGTGAACCACTCTTCAAACTCTTGAAGAAGGATAAGGTAGTCAGATGGAACGATGAATGCCTGATTGCTTTTGACAAAATCAAAGAATATTTACAATAACCTCATATTCTCATGCCTCCAGTTGAAGGAAGACCCTTGATCATGTACTTGACTGTACTAGAGAACTCTATGGGGTGTGTGTTGGGCCAACATGACGAGTCTGGCCGAAAAGAGCATGCTATTTATTACCTGAGCAAAAATTTTACCGACTGTGAAACCAGATATTCACTGCTCGAGAAACCTTGCCGCGCTCTGGCATGGGCTGCTCGCCGGCTAAGACAATATATGTTGACTCATACCACTTTGTTTATTTCTAAAATGGACCCAATCAAGTACATCTTCGAGAAACCTTCCCTTTCCAAACGGATAGCCAGATGGAAAATGATCTTGACTGAGTACGAGATTTAATACACGACTCAAAAAGCCATCAAAGGAAGTGTACTAGCAGATCATTTGTCCCATCAAGCCGTGGATGATTATCAGTCAATGAACTTCGACTTCCTTGATGAGAACATCATGCTAGTAATCGACTATGCGAAACCTGGACCGTATGACGGACCTGAACAAGGGTCCCGATGGACCATGGTATTCGATGGGGCTTCCAACGCCTTAGGTAACGTAATTGGTGTTGTGATCATCTCTCCTGAAGGTTGCCACACTTCTTTCACTGTCAGACTATGCTTCGATTGCACAAACAATATGGCTGAGTATGAAGCATGCATCTTAGGTCTGAAAGCTGCTATTGACTTAAGGATCAAGCATTTGGATGTGTTTGGAGATTCCACCTTGGTGATCAGCCAAGTAAAAGGAGATTGGGACACTAAACACCCTAATCTTATCCCTTACAAGGAACTTGTGCTATCCCTAATTCCTTACTTCGAAGAGATCACGTTCGAGCACTTCCCTATGGAAGAAAACCAGTTGGCTGACGCTTTGGCAACCATGTCTTCAATGTTCAAAGTCAGATGGGACAACGATGCCCCTATGATAATAATTGAAAGATTCAATGAACCTTCACATTGCTATGAGCTTGACACCGATGTGGAAAAGCCATGGTACCATGATGTGATGAGATACCTTGAAGGACAGGAGTATCCAGATGGGGCATCTATCAATGACAGAAAGTTCTTGCGAAGATTTGCAGCCAAATTCTTCCTAAGTAACGGGATATTGTACAAACTCAACCATGATTCGACTCTACTCCGATGTGTGGACAAGAAAGAGGTGGAGGAAATTATGGAAGACATGCACGATGGTGTTTTCGGTACTCACTCAAGTGGGCATACGATGGCTAAGAAAATCTTAAGAGCTGGTTACTATTGGTCAACGATGGAGACTGATTGACCTTAACATTCAAAGAACCTGTCACAAATGCCAAATCTATGCTGACAAGGTCCATGTGCCTCTTATCCCTCTAAATGTCATGACCGCTCCGTGGCTATTTGCAATGTGGGTTGTTGACATGATTGGAGAGATCAAGCCCACAACTTCCAATGAACATCACTTCATTCTTGTTGTTATCGACTATTTTACTAAATGGGTCGAAGCCACCTCATTTGCCTCAGTCACCAAGAATGTGGTAGCCAGATTCATCAGACACAACCTCATCTGCCGTTATGGTATCCCCAAAAGGATCATCACCGACAATGGGACTAACCTCAATAATGCTATGATTACTGAGCTTTGAACTCATTTTAAGATCAAGCATCACAATTCTTCTCCATATAGACAAAAAATGAATGGCGCAGTCGAAGCGGCCAACAAAAATATCAAGAAGATTATGCAGAAGATGGTAGTAACCTATAAGGATTGGCATGAGATGTTGCCGTTTTCTCTACATGGCTACCGTACTTCAGCTAGAACCTCAACTGGGGTAACTCCATTTTCCTTAGTTTATGGCATGGAAGCTGTTTTGCCAGTAGAAGTTCAGATCCCCTCGCTAAGGATTATGAATGAGGCAGGCCTAGGTGAAGACAAGTGGATTCAAACGAGATTGGATCAGCTGAACCTGATTGACGAAAAACGATTAGTTGTTGTTTGCCATGGTCAGACGTATCAAAAACGGATGATCAAGACTTTCAACAAAAAGGCCAAGCCTCGAGTATATCAAGTTGGCAACTTGGTGATAAAGTGCATCATTTTACCACAAGGCGGCCCCAGAGGCAAATTGACTCCCACCTATGAAGGGTCATTTGTTGTCAAGAGAGTTTGCTCTGGTGGTGCCATGATGCTGGCTACCATGGATGGTGAAGATTTCCCACGTCCTATAAACGCGTACATAGTTAAAAAATACTACGCATAAGAGACTCATTAGGTTGACACACCTAAGAAAAATAAGGGCGTCCAGGCAAACCAAAAGTTTGGGCAAAAATTAGGGATATATGTAAAATATTATACACCCGGCAAGTTGAAAACCCGAAAGGTCGACTTGGGCAAAAAAGGGTATCCTGGTGGGCTGAAAACCCGAAAGGGCAGTCCAGGCAAAAGTTAAGGATTAAAAGCATATGACTATGTCCCGTGGAATCAACATAGTCAATTTTATCACCAAGGTCCAAGTTCAAACAGTCCAAGATCAATCCAGTCAACTTCTATCAAACGGAAAGGGACATTCGAAGACATTGGGGCAATAGTAGAGTTGGAAGGCAATAAGATCATTTCACATGGCAATTTGTTTTCATTCTCAATTTTGTTTTCCTTTCAACGATTTTCTCTTACTAGGATCTCCGTCTCTCTGTACAAAAACGCCTATTCATGGGCAAAATATCAATACAAATACACTTTGAAGTGCAAAAATTTTCTCTTTGTTTTGAATACAAATTTGTCCAATGACTAAATTTGAATGAACATATGCATATAAACATAATTAAAAACTATTTGGCACATGTGTCATGCTAAGCAGCAGTAAGCATCTCTTTAATGTATATGAAATTTCCCCACAGAGTTATCTCATTATCATTATCCCCATGAAGACGGCTACAATAAACCTTATCCCTAACAGGTTTTATTTCCCCAACAATAATCGAGGAACCACAAAAATCCTCAGTCGAGTTCAAATTTCCTTGACGTACAATAATCAAGACACCGCGAAGTTCCCCAGCTGAGCCTATCTTCCCCAGATGAGCATATCTTCCCCGGCTAAGGCTATTATCCCCAAGCGGAGTTTATCCTCCCCAGTTGAGTGTATCCTCCCCAAGTTGAGTCTGTCTTACCCGATTGAGTCTACACTCTCCAGTTTGAATTTTCTTTCAGATTATTGAAAATCATAGGGCCATAACCCCTGATCCCAAGTAAATCCATCAGCAAAGCCTTTACTATTTCCAAAAAAATACTATGAAGCCTGGATCCGACCAAATATTAGCACAATTTTCAAAGTTATTATTGAAGCCTGGACCCGACCAGATAATAGTTTGACTTCTTCAAGTTGCTGAAACTTGGACTCGACCAAATAACAGTTTGAGTATCTGAAACCTGGACCCGACCAGATAACAGTTGATCTCAATTTCAAGATGCTATGAAACCTGGACCCGACCAGATAGTAGCCTAACTCTTCAAAGATATAGAAGAACCTAGAATCAATCCGACTAAGGTTTAACTTCTTTTCCCCAGTAGAGTTTGCCTCTGCCCTAACAAATTATTGTGAAACCTGGATCCGACCAGATAACAGTTCTCAACTTCATCTTTTCAAGCAAATTATTGTGAAGCCTGGATCCGACCAGATAACAACTAAATCCCCAAACAGTTTATTGTGAAGCCTGGACCCGACCAGATAATAATTGACCTCATCAACCTCAGAAATATGCATAGCCTGGACCCGACCAGATAACAGTTTTTCAAACAGTTTATTATGAAGCCTGGAGCCTGACCAGATAACAATTAACTGTAATCCCTAGAGATGCACTATAAAGCCTGGACCCGACCAGATAATAGCACAACTTTCCAAAAACCATGAAGCCTGGATCCGACCAGATAGTAGTTACCACTTCAAGTTACTGCAAAGCCTGGATCCAACCAGATAACATTTAACCTCTGTATCCCCAACAAATTAGGAAGCCTGGATCCGACCAAATAACTATTCAATTTTAAGAAATTTTTTGCAAACCTGGGACCTGACCAGATAACAATTAATTCGTCTCTTACCCCAGTAAGTTACCGTGAAGTCTGGATCTGACCAAATAGCAGTTGACTACTTCATCCTCAGCAAATTGTGAAACCTGGATCCAACCAGATAACAGTTGACATTCAAGAGATATTCCCCAGCGAAAGCATCCTTTCAAAAAAGTTTGAACATATGCATATTCTTCATCCCCAACGATAATCAGGGATTCAACCTCCCAGAATTTCCATAGCAGCAGTCAGGGATTTATTTTCCCAGACAGAAACATACATCTCACATTCAGACATCATAGCATGTACATACCCTATGCATTTAGCATAATACCACATCTGGTGAACATCATGCATACATCTGCATTTTACTAACTCTTTTTTCTCACAGGTAAAACATCAAGTTTTAGTATAAATCAACAAGAGATTTGTGCTGATATTTCTTCTAATGTTTATCAACTTTCCTCCAAATGGAATCTATAAACCCATGCACCATCCATCTTCGAGTGCAAATTTCTGGGCACCCTAGTGTTCAATCATCTTTCACCTTCAAGTCACGAATGGCGGACTCACCAATCTAACTCTTCAGGTTTAAGAAGATTGAACAGGGGCAGCTGTTGTACCCCAAAATTTGCCCTCTCATTTCTCAAGGATTCTCTCACAAGATCTTCTATGATGTCAAGTTTGCAGCACTCATACATCAATTTAGGCCTGAAATTAGCACAAGGGCAAAATGGTCAATTGCATATTAGAAAGTCAAACTTTGACTTTTTGGTCAACATTACTTTCCAAAGATCAAATTTCATCAATACATGCAAGAACATCAAGCTTGATTATCAAGAAAGTCAAGAAAGTCAAAAGTCAACTTGAAAAGTCAAGATTTCCAAGACTTAGAAATTTTCTAAGTGTTTTTATACATGATAATTTCATCACTTCATGCCATTCTTTCATCATGATGCAAGATGATTCAAAAGAAACTTTCAACATGAAAGTTGTAGATCTCCATGATATCTACAACATTGCTTTACACAGCTTCTCCTAAATATGATTTGATCTCAAGTTACAAATTCATGAAGTCGTGACATTTTTATTTAACACTTAGAGAAATTTTCAACAGATTTTGGTAAGGATTTTACCCCAACTTCTTGGAATTTTTTCACATAGTTCCAAGATGATTTTGTCAAAATAGCCAACATGAAAGTTACAGAGGATGTTTCAAGCTTTCCAAAACATCCAAGAGCATAAATTTATCATACTTGAGCTAGGAGATTCAAGGGCTTGAAGTTAGCCATCCATCTTTGAATTACAAGTCATTCTAAGTGAAGAACACATAACAAAACTCTCATGATTTGCTGCATAATCTTATGTTGCAGGCTTCTTTGCTTGCAAATATCATCATAATTTAATGCTTACACCCAATCTTGAGCTATTACCCAAGTGTTTAAACCATTGTCCAAAAGATCTTTCCATTTATGGTATAAAGGCACCATTGCTATTCTTGAAAAGCAAGCTTTTTGTACAAAGTTTGTCTTGAGCCCATACCTTGTTGGTTGTGATTATACTTCACCCTAAATCATGGGAAGTAGCTCCTCAATACCAGAAACTTTGGTACTTTATCTTGGGACTATGGAGTACTTGACTTAGTTTAATCTTTGTAATCCAACCAAACCATAACATGATGTCTTATAAACCTAATCAGATCATATGCACAAACCCCTTGCCTATAAATTGAAGAAGCATTTGCAAGGAAAAAAGGTTGGAAAAGGTTAGAAAAAATAGAGAGAAAATCCATAAGTTTTATTGGTAAACCCTCAAAATCTCATATTAAAAAAAGCCATAACAGTCCATAAAACTTCCACTCTTGAGTTTTAAAGTCCAAACTTTTGAACCTCTCATACCTTGCCAATTCTTTCAAACCATCTAAACAGTTCAAATTCATCATATAGAAGTTGTTCAAACACAAGAAAAACTTCTGTAACATCACTATCATCACTTCCCAAGCTCAACAACAGCCCATACAACAGCTCAAACTCAAAGCACAAATTTCAGTTTCAAGGTAAGTTTTCTTGATTTTGAACTCTTCATACAAGCATCATTAATGGTTTATTTTCAAAGATAAAAATGTAGTAACCATTTTCCTTAAAGCTAACCTTTTGTTTATCTTCCATTCTTTCCATTATGTGTTGAGAACTAACCCATGTATGCAACAAAACAATGTTGAATTAGAAAAAATGACAGTATGAGTCGACACATAGCCTTATGAGTCAATACATACTGCTTTACATGCCCAAAATAGAAGAAAAAAACAATGTATGAGTCGACACAAAGCACGTATGAGTCGATACATGCAGTGTATGAGTCGACACATACCATTATGTATCGACTCATACTGAGTTGATTTTGCAATACAGGGGCAAGGAAAGTTATGTGTCGATGCATGTGAGCTTGTGTCGACACATAATAGTTCAAGATGCATTTTTTCCTTCTTTTTACACTGTTTTTACGTTTCCTTCATGGTTATTCGATATGGTTGTAATATTTAAGTTCGTACTTCATCCCCATTTGTAAATTGTACCCTCATCCCCTAAATGATATAATAGCGTAGGACTTTATTTTCCGTAATTTAACGCTTTCAAATACAAATGCTAGTAATTAGTTTTGTGTATGGCAAGACATGAAATCAACAAATAGAGAACCCTAATCAAGACAAAAAATGCATGCAATCAAACACACTTTGCACATATGCACGCCTTAGGGTAATCTCACTTGTTTCCTGTCAAAAAAATAGTCATGTCCCTCGAACATGGGCGTTTTAGCAAAGACCCTTGATAAAAGATCGTAGTCCCTCGATGACCCTCGATGTTGCCTTTGGTAAACGATCTAGTCCCTAAATGACATTGCTAAAACGTCCCATTGGTTGCCTTCTATGACTATACGATGACCCACGCCCGTCCCTCTTACATCCAAAGATAGGGTTGCTTACCAAATCAATGGTAAGACAACAATGTTAAAGGAAAATAAAATGAACAAGAAAGACATTTGAGTAGGTAGATTGCTCCTAATTACTTGCTCCATTTCAAAACAAACATCCTTGCTATTTCTAAAACAAACACCAACACTTTCAAAAACATCTTTCAAACTTGAAAACATTTTCAAAAGATCAACACTTTGTATACATTCTTACGAACAAGAATCATTACAAAGTTTGCCTAAACGATGACGCCTTTTCAAAATACTTTCAAAAAATTACACAAAGCACAATTTCAAACAAAAGTAAGTGATCTATCAAGTAACTAAGAGACCATGGATGAAAAGGGTGCTAATACCTTCCTTTTTCATAATCTACCCCCCGAACTCAAGAAATAATCTCAAAGGTCTTTCCTATGCTTTTTCACCTTTCCTTTTGGATAAAAGAAAAGTCGGTGGTGACTCTTGCTAACCGCAACATTTGCGATCAAATGCAAAACACCCAAGTCAGTTCTCCCACCGCACCACATCATGTTTTGAAGAAAATGGGAGGGCAAATTTTGGGGTACAACATACCTCTTCTCGAATTTTGTTGGACATGTTTGGACGAGTTCTCTTGAGCTTCTGTCTGACTGGAGAGAAACCTTCCTAGAGAGGTAGTATGTGTACTACAATATCTGTATCCAATCCTGGCATATCTTTGTAAGACCAGGCGAATATATCCACATACTCATGTAACAACTTTATCAAGCTTTCTTTGACGCTTTTCTTAAATGTTGCCCCTAGCTTGATCTTTTTCAGATCTTCCTTTGTGCCAAGATTAATGGCCTCAATATATTCCTGGTATGATTGTATGTTGTCAGCTTTTTGCTCTATCTCCCTCGCATATTTTTCAAAAAGTTAAAGATCTTCATTATCTTCCTCTTCAACTTGATTAATGGGTGCATCAAAATTACATCGGATAGAAGCAGTAACATTATCGGTGATTTTGAGCATGGATCTGCATGTTTATCATGTTTTGGTGTAGTTTTTTTTATGTGAATTTAGAAAAATGCACATGAGGAAAAGTATTTCCATTTTTTTAAATATGAGAGATAAATGCAAAAGAAAGACATGGATATTAATTGAATACAAAATATAACTTTTATTGATCGTGAATATTGTCTGACACAAAATGGGAATCCTTACTCTAACACCCCATTTCTATCCAACGAATTATATAAAATCAGAGTTTCAAAATTTCCAACAACATATTGAATGTTACACTTTCAACTTAAAACAACGACATTCAATCACTTATGGTTCAGATACATAACACATAAAATTCGGATGAACCGATAACAACTTGTGATGCGGTGGGAGAATTGATTTGAGGCTTTGCGTTTGTGTTTGCAAATGTTTCGATTTAGCAAGAGTTGCCACCGACTTTTTATTTTATCCAAAGGAAAGGTCAAAAAGCACAGGAAAGACCTTTGAGATTGTTTTTGGGTTCAGGGGGTAGATTATGAAAAGGGAAGGTGCTAGAACCCTTTTCATCCATGGTTTTCCATGGGCTCTTAGTTACTTGTTTTAGATCACTTGCTTTTGCTTTTCAATTGTTTGAAATGGTGCTTTTGTGTGTGGTTTTGAAAGTATTTTGAAAAGAGGCCATCGTTGTGGAAACCTTTGTAATTATTCTTGTTTGAATGTATACAAAGGTGTTTTGTCTTTTGAAAAATGTTTCAATGTTTAAAAGTTTGTTTTGGGAAATGTTTTGAAATTGTGTTCTGATGTGTTTTTGAAAATAGCAAGGATGTTTGCAAGTTTTGATCAAGTAACTAGGAGCATCTACCTACCTACTCAAAGATCTTTCCTACACATTTTTAACCCTTTTACATTGTTGTTTTACCATTGCATTTGGTAAACAACCTTGTGTTTGGATGTTAAACGAGACAGGCGCGGGTCATCGTATGACCATGATAGCAATTGTGCCAAGTATCTTAGCAAGTTTTTTGAGGGTCTAGATCATTTTGTATAGGCAACCAAGATAGCGTCATCGAGGGACTATGATCTTTTTGTTTTGTTTTTGTTTTTCCAAGATACCTAGCATGCATAACATGGCCATTTTAAAGGCAACAAGTGGATGAAACCCTAGGGGTGCTTGTGTGCATTGTGTTTTCATTTTCATGCATTTTTGTCTTGTATTAGTCAAGCTATTTGTTTTTGATTTTGCTCTTGCATACAAACCCTAGTTTTGCTATCATGACATATTTGAAAGCGATAAAATGCATAAAAGTAAATCTACAACTATTACAACATGATTATGGGGAGGGGATAAAAATTTGAATAGGGGATATTTTGCATAAAATAAAAACCCTAAAATTATTACAACCATATTGAATTCTTTGTGCAAATAATAAATTGACAAATATTTAAATATGCAATATATTATAAATATGCAAAAAAATGTTTTTGTATTTTATTTTTATGTATGTAAAAATGAATTATTTAATGTCTTAAAAAATAAGAAAATGAAAAGATTATTTTTGAAAAGGGTAAAACCCTAATTTTGTTTTAAGAAAATATATATATTATAATTATTTATTTATGTACAAGAAAATAAAATAAAATATATACAAAATGTTTAAAAATTAAATGTGTGAGAAAAAATATTATTTAAGTATATAAATAATAAAAATAAAAATATATAATATTTTTTGTATTATTTATGAATTTATTTTAAGAAAATAAATATATTAAACCTAATAAACTAAATATTATGCCAAAAATAAAATAAAAAAATAAAATAAAATGTGAAAATTTAAGGAAAATAATTTTGGTAATTTTTTAATGTTTAAAAAAAAATAAAGTCAGAAACTTAAAAAGAAATAAAAAAAATGAAAAAATAAACAAATGGGCTAAGGGGTGCAAATAACAGAAATGGGGGTGTCAAAAGCAAGGCAAGCAAGCCCAACCCATTTTCCACTTTATCCATGTCCTCTGATCAAACAAAAACGCGCGCCCTATTCAAACCTGGAAATCCTGCATACGTGCTCAAAAGCAAAAACTTGCAACATGAAAGTTATAGAGCATAATCACACGATTCTAACCATGTAAAAAACTTAATCTAACTCTCAAAGACCAGAGAGAATTTCTCTGGCCCTAATTTCTAACCTAGTTTTTTCAGAAAGTTCATCATTCAAATTCTCCTAGCTCAGTTAACTTAAATGAATTCTATGCATATGTATAGCTCAAGGGCAATGAGGACTACATTTTTTATTCACAAACCTAAGCCTAATGATTCCTAAATAGAGAGATAGAAGTTTGAACTTTACCTGTTTCAGTCAAGCTCGAGTATGGCAATGTAGGGGTTGTGAGTGAGGCCTAAGATGCTTGTGAGCTTGCTTGAAGTTCCCTTGAGCTTTCCCAATGCTTAGCTAGCTTTGAACTTGCTTGAATCTCTCTATAGAACTCAACCTGCAAAGTCAGAATTTGAAATTGGTGAAGTGTGTAAATGGAGTTACAGTGACTTGGGAATGGTTGGGATAGTTTAGGTAGGTTGTATGGAGTGTGTTGGAAGAGGTTTGGGGCAAAACGCACGAGGCAATTTGAAGATGAAAGTGAAACTGCAGAACTTGCCCTATTTTGACAAGAACTTGTATTTTGGTGTTTTGGAAAGTTTGAGAGGTTGCTAGCTCGTGTTTCTGGCTTTAGGCAATATGCAAAACTTGTTTGAAATGTTTACAAACTTTGGTTTTAACAGATACAAGAGTTGTGGTGATTTTGCAAGTTGACTTGCTTTTGAAGAAAAGGTGAAATGACAATGCCCAAGAGCCTGTACGGGCCTCCTTCCTAGCTGCACAAAGTTGGTGTACCTTTGCCTAAGTTTGTGGAGTTGTTTTGCTGCAAAGGATTGGGTTCACAGCTCAAGAGGAACAACTTGACATAAAGCCAACTTTACGAAAATGGCATTGTCATCTTTATGCCATAAATGGAATAAACCTTTGTACAATGCTTCATTGATTAAAACAATGCCTCTAACTAATGTGTTTGCATTTAATTTTTGAGTGTGTAAGTTTTTAAGGACCTGTAAACCAAGTACAAGCATGGTTGGGCAGAAATTGCAACTTGTATCAACATGAAAATTGACATGGACCAAAGTGATATTTTGCCAAATTCAAACCTTCGATTATCCCTAACCATAAATGATTTTGGAGAGTTCTTGGACATTTTGGAAAGCTTGTAACATGAACTACAATCCATCTTTGAAATGAATTTTGAGATTCCAATAGGAACTATGTGAAAAATTGCCATGAAGATAGGTCAAAATCCTGCCTAAACTAGGGCAAAATTTCACTGTTAGAAAGTTTTTGGATCCTTGTTCACAAAATCATAACTTCAGATACAAGCATATTTTGGGAAAACTTTGTGAATAAAATTTGTAGATTTTGTGGAGGACTACAACTTTCATGTTGGAGGTTTTGTTTGAATCCAATTGCATCATGGTGAAAAAGTTGGGGGAAAAATAAGAAATTTTCATAACTTAGAAAATTTCTAAGTTATGAAAATTTTCCATTTTAAACCCTAATTTTCAAAATTAGGTTTCTTGGTGAACAAGTTTCATGTTTTGATACATCTTGATGAAAAATGACCCTTGGAACTTGATTTTGACCAAAAAGTCAAAGTTTGACTTTTCAGTGTACAGTTGATTTTTGATCAGTTGACTGGAAAATTCATCTGTCAATCCAATGCATTTGAGATATTTTGAACCTTGTGAATAAGTCAATATGATTACATTGAGTCCTTGAATCCATGATTGAACCCAATTTGCCATTGTCTAGGTTAAAAATCAGAAATTACCCTTCTGCAGTCAAAACCCTAAAAATGACCATTTTGCCCTTTTGAAGATCTGATCAAATTTCTTGAGGAGTTGTGGTCCAAACTTGATCAAATGGTTCATATGAGTTTATAATGTTGATGTGGATAAAAAATTATGAGGTTTGACTATAAATTAGCCACAGTTGACTTTTTCCCCAATACAACTGATTTTTAGGTCAATTGTCCAATTGACTGGGCAAAAATGTGATTCAAAGCTTGAAACTTGATATGGGCAATACTAAAAGTCCAACATGAAGTATTAAAGTCATTTTAAGCATTGGAAGTCCAAAAATCTCTGTGCAAACTCAAACCCTAATTTCAGGTCAACAGTGCAAGGAGATGTCTTGAGCAGAGCAAACCCTAATCCTGTCTGGAGTCCAAAGAGTCTTATGAGGGAAAATCCTGATAAAATGAGAGGGAAAATTTTAGGGTACAACAGCTGCCCCTATTCAATCTTCTTGAACCTGTAGAGTTAGATTGGCGAATTTTTCCTTTCGTGACTCGAAGGTAAAAGATGATTGGACACTAGAGTGCCCGTAAATTTGCACTCGTCAAAATGTTGAGGGAATGGGCTTAAAGATGCCATTTGGAGATGTGATAGGATCTTGTCGGAGATGGGCTTAAAGATGCCATCCAAGAATGTTTGTTGAAAATCAGGAGAATAAACATCAGAATGGTATCCGTATCTGGAACGTATCTGAGTTGTATCTGAAGATTGGATTTGTATGAGCAAGGGAATGGCGCCCGTGTCTGGAGTGTATCTGAGCTGTAACTGTATTTGATTCTTGAATGAATAACATAATGACTGTCGTGTCTGGAGTGTATCTGTATTGTATCTGAATTCTGAATGGGCGACAGAATAGCATTCGTGTCTGGAGCATCTCTGGGCTGGGGAAATGTTTGAATAAGTGATAGAATGGCAACAGTGTCTGAAGCGTATCTGTATTGTATCTGAAGTTGAAATATGTATGAGTAGAGAATGACTTCCGTGTATGGAGTGTATCCGTACTGTAACTGGGATCTGAATAAGTGACAGAATAACTTCCATGCTTGGAGTGTATCTGGACTTGAATTTGATAGTTGAATCTGAATGAGAAATATAATGGCTTCCGTGTCTGGAGCGTATCTAGTCTGTATCTGATTGCTGAAGTATGAATGAATGACAGAATGACATCCGTGTCTTGAGCATATCTGGACTATATCTTGACTTGAAATTCTGAATGAGTAATAGAATGACCTCCTTGACTGGGGTGTATCCATACTGTATCTGAATAAGATATCTGAATGAGTAGAAGAATGACTTCCATGTCTTGGAGTGTATCCGTACTGTATCTGAGATCTTTGAATATTTGTTAAAGATAGCTTTTAATCTTATCCTGAAAAGGGTAAAATGTTAGCTGAAAACACAAAGTTATGTTTCATGAAATGTATGATGCAATAGATGTGTTTTATCAATGTTTATGATATATGAATGTAATGTATGCGCATGTAAGCTGATTAGCTGTCTTGCTGAGGAAAATAAATCCTTGATAGCTGGAGATAATGAAATCTTGACTGCTGTCGGGGAAAATAAATCCTTGACCACTGCTGGAGATTTAAAATCTTTGATTGCTGAGGATGAGAAATCCTTGCTGACCACTGTTGGGGATAGAAAATCCTTGGAGACTAGTGGGGATTAACAAGAAATTTGGAAACTTCTGCGGGGAAGTGAGAATCCTTCATGACTTTCCTGGGGATAGGGATTCTTCAAGTCTGCTTGATAAATATGACTGGGGAATCCAGATGACTTTGATGACTATGGTTGGAGATTACACAATGGGAATCCTTACTCGGCTAGGGAATAGGGAAAACTCTGACGATCTCTACTGGGGATCAGATGACAGGAATACCTTGATCTATTGGAGAATAAGGAAAACTCTGATGGCTTCTGCGGGGAACCGAGAATGAGAATCTTAAATCTTCTGGGGGATTGAAACCTTGGGGGCTTCACTGGGGAAATGAGAATGAGAATCTTCTATCTGAAGGGGATTAAAAATTCTAACAAATTCATGCTGGGAAGTCATGAAGGCTCTGGCAACTTCATTGGGGAATCCAGACTGAGAATCTTCAATCTGCTAGGGGAATTTGAATCCTTGGGGACTTCAAACTGGGGAGTTAAGAATGAGAATCTTCATTCTGTTGGGTAGTGAGAACTCTGTGGGGAATAACTATATTGCTGAAGAGTAACTATCCTTCCGGAAAGTAAGTTTAAGACTCTCTGGGGGAAAAGCTTATTCCTGTTTGGAAAAAGTTCAAGAGTTTGGGTTGTATGCCAATCTACTGGAGAATTATCCGAAGGTGGTGATAAAAGTTAACTATTATATGGTTGATTCTCAGACTTTAAGACAACTTGTTGGGGAATCTGGGGAAAACTGGATGGTTTCTGCTGTGGATTGATGGTTGGAAATTTGACTTCGCTGGGGAAGAAGATTTCATCTTTGCTGAGGATTTATGACCCAAAGTTTTTACTCCGCTGAGGAATGGGAGTTTGAAGACTTAACTCTGGTGATGAATTAAAGGTTTGAAATATGACTCCGCCGGGGATTGGGAGTTTGAAGTTTGGACTCTGGCGAGGATTTTTAAATTTAATTCCGCTGGGGATATGTATTTCAAAGTTGTAGCTCCGATGGGGGTCTAGATGATGTATTGCAGGGGATTTCTTGGAATAACCTAAAGACGTTTTCCTATACTTTCAACCTGTCAGTAATTATTCTTTCACATTTCGTTTATTTGTAAACAGCGACTATATTCAAATGCATATGCTCATTTAATAAATCATTGGATGTTTTCAAATAAAACACAAGTGTAAAAAAGAAGAAAGGCAAATAGTTTTTTTCACTTTGAAGTATCTTTGTATTAACTTTGTGTAAGTATTTTGTACAAAGGAGACAGACATCCTAGTAAGAGAATGTTGTCATAAAAATTGAGAAAGAAAGATGGCTATGTGTAAAAATTCCATGGGGTTCCCATTCTGCTATAGCCTTCGTAACTCTGGATATCTTTTCCATTTGCTGCTTCGTTCGAAGATGATTGGATTGATCAGGAGCCCGGAGCTTGTCTGGTGAAGAGATTGTCCTTAAAGTGACCCGACGAGACATAGTCATACGCTTTAATTCCCTAACTTTTGCCTGAACCTCCCTTTCGGGTTTTCAGTCCACCGGGAAACCCTTTTTTTCCCAAGTCGCCCTTTCGGGTTTTCAACTTGCCGGGTGTACAGATTTTTTTTTGTTTATCCCTAATTTTTTCCTAAACCGCCCTTTCGGGTTTTCGATTCACCGGGATGCCCTTTTTTTCCCAAGTCGCCCTTTCGGGTTTTCAACTTGACGGGTCGTTTATGCGTAGTATCTTTTGACTATGTCTGCGTTCGCAGGGTGCGGCAGGTCGTCGCCGTCCATGGTGGTCAGGATCATTGCCCAACCAGAAAAGATGTTTTTGATCACAAATGGTCCTTCGTAAGTAGGAGTTCATTTGCCCCTGGGATCATTTTGCCGCAAGATGATCCGCTTGATTACAAGGTCCCCGACTTGATATACCTGGCGCCTGACTTTCTTGTTGAATGCCTTGATCATCCGTTTTTTATACGTCTAACCATGACAAACAGCAGTAAGTCGCTTTTCGTCAATCAAGTTAAGTTGATCAAGCCGGGTCTGAATCCAATCGTCTTCACCCAAACCAGCATCTTTCATGATTCTCAAGGAGGGAATCTCAACCTCGATAGGCAAAACAGCTTCCATGCCGTATACTAAAGAAAAGGGTGTTGCCCCAGTTGATGTTCGTGCCGTGGTACGGTACCCATGCAGAGAAAACGGTAACATATCATGCCAGTCCTTGTAGGTGACTGTCATCTTTTGAATGATCTTCTTGATATTTTTGTTCGCAGCTTCGACAGCACCGTTCATCTTTGGCCGATAGGGAGATGAATTGTGATGTTGAATCTGGAACTGCTCGCACAAGGCGATGATCATAGTGTTGTTCAGGTTTGTACCATTGTTAGTGGTGATCCTGTCAGAGATACCATACCGGCAAATGAGATTCTGCTTGATGAAGCGGGTAACCACATTCTTTGTAACGGATGCGAAGGACGCTTCTTCGAACCACTTGGTAAAGTAATCAATGGCCACCAGGATGAAACAATGTCCATTGGATGTTGTAGGCTTGATCTCTCCAATCATGTCGATTCCCCACATAGCGAATGGCCAAGGAGTTGTTAAGACGTTGAGAGGAACTGGAGGTATATGTACCTTGTCAGCATAGATTTGGCATTTGTGATAAGTACGGGAATGTTGATGGCAGTCAGCTTCCATGGTAGACCAATAATAGCCTGCCCGTAGAATCTTCTTAGCCATTGTATGACCGCTTGAGTGGGTGCCAAAAGTACCATTATGCAGTTCAGCCATGATCTGCTCAGCTTCTATCTTGTCCACACAATGGAGCAGAATGCAATCGTGATTGCGCTTGTATAGGATACTGTTGTACCCCAAAATTTGCCCTCTTAATTTATCAACATTTCTCATCACAAGGCTCTTTGAACTCAAGATCAAGCTAGGGTTTGCTCTGCTCAAGACATCTCCTTGCACTGATGACCTAAATTAGGGTTTGAGTTTGCACAGGTATTTTTTGACCTACAATGCCCAAAGTTACTATCATACTTCATGTTGGACTCATAAGTTTGTCCATACCAAGTTTCAAGCCTTGAATCAAATTTTTGCTCAATCAATTGGACAATTGACCTAGAAATCAGTTGTATTGGGGAAAAAGTCAACTGTGGCCAATTTGCAGTCAAACCTCATGAATTTTGACCCACGTCAACATTATGAACTCATATTAACCATTTGATCAAGTTTGGACCACAACTCCACAAGAAATTTGATCAGATCACCAAAAGGGCAAAATGGTCATCTTTAGGGTTTTGACTGCACAAAGGCAATTTCTGATTTTTTGACCTATCCAATGGAAAATTGGGCTCAAGCATGGACTCAAGGACTCAATGGCATCATCTTAACTTATTCAACAAGTTCAAAAGACCTCAATTGCATTGGATTGATAGATGAATTTTTCAGTCAACTGATCAAAATTTGATTGTACACTGAAAAGTCAAACTTTGACTTTTTGGTCAAAATCAAGTGCCAAGGGTCATTTTTCACCAAGATATGGCAAACCATGAAACTTGTTCATCAAGAAACCCATTTTTGCAAATTAGGGTTTAAAGTTGAAAATTTTCATAACTTAGAATTTTTCTAAGTTATGAAATTTTCTTAATTTTTCCTAACTTTGCCCAACATTTTCACCATGATGCAATTGGATTCAAACAAAACTTCCAACATGAAAGTTGTATTCCTCCACAAATTCTAAAACTTTGATTCACAAAGTTTTCTCAAAAGAATCTTGGATCTCAAGTTATGATGTTTGGAACAAGGGTCCCTAAAACTTTTAACTTAGTGAAATTTTGCCCTAGTTTAGGCAGGATTTTGACCTATCTTCATGACCATTTTTCACATAGTTCCACTTGTAATCTCAAGTTGTATTTCAAATATGGATTGTAGAGCATGTTGCAAGCTTTCCAAAATGTCGAAGAACTCTCCAAACACATTTGTGGTTAGAGAGAATCAAAGGCTTGAAGTTGGCAAAAACTCACTTTTCATCCATGGCATATTCATGTTCATACAAGTTGCAATATCAAGTCACATGCTTTGCACTAGCTTACAGGCCTCTAAACCACTTCACACTAAATAATTTAATGCAAATCCTTTGGTCTAAGACATTGTTTTGGTCATTAGGGCATTGTACACAAAACTAATCCCTAAGTAGAAAAAGGTACATTTCCATTTTTGCATAAATGTGCTTTATGTCAAACCACAATCTTTGAGCATTGGTTCAGATCTTTTGCAGCTAATAAAATCCATAAATTAGAGGGGCCAAGAGCAGAGGTTACAAGGTGTTAGATAGCCTGTACAAGCCTGTTACATATCACTTCCCACTTTTGCTTCATATACAAGAAATATGCAAAATACATGAGAACTTGAACATCAGCCAAAACAAGCTTGTGCAAACATTTTGAACATCTTTCTCACACCCCTTTGAGCCAGAAACACGACCTCTGAAGCCCTCAAACATCCCATAGCCAGAAATCACCTTCCATTGGCAAAACAGGGCAGAACCTGCAACTTGACTTCCATAGCTCATTTGGCTCGTGCGTTTTGCCCCAAGTTGGTTCAAACACCTTCCATTCAACTCATCCAAGTTATCCCAAACCTCAAACACCAACTGTAACTCCATTTACAGGGTTTGCCATTTTCATTTTGAGCTTGTGCAGGTTGAGTTCTATAGGTTGATTCAAGTAAATTCAAGGCAAGCTAGGTATTGGAAAAGGTCAAGTGAAGTCCAAGCAAGCTCCCAGACATCTCAAGCCTTGTTGAAAAGCTCCACATTGCCATACACGAAGTCAGCTGAAACAGGTTTTTGTCAACTTCCTATCTCTCTATTTAGGAACATTTATCCTTAGGTTTGTGAATAAGAAATGTAGTATTCATTACGATGAAGCTGCACATATGCTCAGTTTTCATTTATATTAAACATGCTAAGAGAATTTCATCCATGAACATACTGAAAAAATTAGGTTAGATTTTAGGGCCAGAGAAATTCTCTCTGGTCTTTGAGAGTTAAGACAAGTTGTTTATATGGTTGGATTCGTCTTGAAATGCTCTACAACTTTGATGTTATGTGTTTTTGCAATAGAGCTCGTATACAGGATCTGGTAGTTATACAGGGCGCGCGCGTTTTCAAAATCAGAAGGTTGAAAATGAAGTTGGTTTGGCTGGGCTTGGTCCTGGTTACTTTTGACACCTCCCTTTTCCTTTTTTCACCCCTTGGCCCAATTTCTTGATATATTATATTTTTGCATTTTTATTTTCATTTCTGATTATATTTTATTATTCCCAAATACAAAAAATATTTTTATAATTTTTTCACATTTATTTTGCATTTTATTTTTATTTTTCTAACATAAAAAGCAATTTAATTACTTTTATCTTATTTATTCAAAACTTGAAAAAAAATAGGTATATTATACTTTTATTTTTATTCTTTATTTTTATTCATACTAAAAATATTATTCTAAATATATTTCTATTTTTTGTGTATATTTTTATTTTATTTTATCATATATATATATATATATATATATATATATATATATATATATATATATATATATATATATATATATATATATATATATATATATATATATATATATATATATATATATATATATATATATATATATATATACTTTTATTTTTATTAGAATAAGAATATAAAAATATTACACTTTTATTTTTTATTATTAAATGTACTTAAAAAATACCCTTTTCTGAATATATTTTATTTTTGTATATATTATTTTATTTTATTATATATGAAATAATTAATATATTTATTTTCTTAAAGAAAATTAGGGTTTTACCCTTAACCAAATAAAATTAATCTTTTTATTTATTTCTTTATTTTCACATTAAATATTTTTACATACATAAATAAACAAAAACCTCTTTTGCATAATTCATATTATTTGGTATATTTATTTATTTTTTTTATTTAAATATTGTCCATTTATTATTTGTGTCATTATTCAATTTGGATGTAATAGTAAACTAGGGTTTTTATTTCTTGTCAAATACACCCCCATTCAAAAATTGTACCCCCATCCCCGTAATCATGTTGTAATAGTTTAGACTTTTAATTCTTGCACTTTATGCTTTCAATTATGTCATGATTAGAGATTAGGGTTTGTATGCAAAAATCCAAATCAACAAGTAGCTTGACCTAATTAAAGATAAAATGCATGAAAATCAAACACAATGCACACTTGCACCCCTAGGGTTACAATCCACTTGTTGCCTTAAAATGGGCCATGTTATGCATGTTGGGTACTTTGGCAAAACAAAAACAAAACAAAAGATCATAGTCCCTCGATGATGCTATCTTGGTTGCTTTAACAAAATGATCAAGTCCCTCGGAAAATTTGCCAAAGATACTTAACACAATTGCTATCATGGTCTATACGATGACCCGCGTCTGTCCCGTTTAACATCCTAACACAAGGTTGTTCATCAAATGCAATGGTGAAATAACACTGTCAAAAGGGTTAAAAACATATAAGAAAGATCTTTGAGTATAATAGGGTAGATAACTCTTAATTACTTGATCAAAACTTGCAAAACATCCTTGCTATTTTCAAACACACTTCACAACACAATCAAAACTTTCAAACATTGAAATCTTTTCAAAAGACAAAAACACCTTTGTATACATTCAAACAAGAATCATTACAAAGGTTTCCACAACGATGGCCTCTTTTCAAAATATCTTTCAAAACCACACACAAAGCACCATTTCAAACAATTGAAAAGCAAAAGCAAGTGATCTAAACAAGTAACTAAGAGCCCATGGATAACCATGGATGAAAAGGGTGCTTGCACCTTCCCTTTTCATAATCTACTCCCTGAACCCAAGAAAACATCTCAAAGGTCTTTCCTGTGCTTTTTGACCTTTCCTTAGGATAAAATAAAAAGTCGGTGGCGACTCTTGCTAAATCGAAACATTTGCAAACACAAACACAAAACCTCAAGTCAGTTCTCCCACCGTATCACATAACTGGCGACTCTGCTGGGGACACTTTAAAAGTGGAGTAACCTTAGGGTTTATATCACCTTTGCATGCTTATCTTGTTTGCTTTGATTGCTTTACATTTGGTTCTATTGTTCGGGTTTGAATCCTCCACCCGGATTTTTGGGAAACATTTATAGGTAAATAGCAATACGTTGTGGAAACTGTGCGGGGTATACCAACATGGTTGAAGCAATAGCTATATTAGTGCGACATATTTGTGGGTACCGGTAGCCTTTAAGTCAATCAAAGAGAATACAGGGCCGCTGAGTGATGTCATGAAGCACTAATGAACTCTTAGAACCTTACTTGACCATCTTGGCCTTTTTTTAGGGGTAGTGAGATGACCGACTTTGGTGCAGTCCGAAGTTGGTAGATACTCGATACTACACTCATTGAGGGTTGTTTTCTTGGAATATTTCAGTCGCCAGTTAAGTGGCTAAACTGAAACAATGAACACAGAAAATAATCCAGTGATATTGAGCTCTTTAGAACCCGTTTACTATTTATAGGACAGGTTGAGCCAACTAACTTCAAGAGGGTACTTACCTATGAAACCTCATGCAAACCTGAAACTAGGATCTTGTGTGACTTGTTTGTACATATGCTTGTGCATACATCATGAACATCATAAAGCATCATATGCATCCACTAACCATTTCAAGGGTTTGGATCTTCATCTTTGTTCTTATTTTGTAGGTCATGGAATCTCTTCGCAGGAAAATAATTCAAGTCAACCTTGTGAGAATCCCTCCTTAACTCAAGGAGCTTACTTCCAAGATTCCAGAGAATTCTCTCTTCAGTGAAAGATATAGTAGACTCCTCAACTTGGTCAACTCCAACATTAAAGAAGACATGGTGAAAGTTCTCTTCCAGTTCTTTGACCCCCTACACCACTGTTTCACATTCCCTGATTACCAACTGGTACCTACTTTGGAGGAATTTTCTCAACTCCTGAGGATTCCTATTCTCCATCAACTACCCTACAACAGTTCGGAAAGAGAACCAAAGCCTGAAGATGTTGCTCAAGCATTACACTTGCAACCATTTGATATCAAGGGTCATTGGGAAACCAGAAGTGGTGTCAAGGGTTTCTTGGCAAAGTTTCTGTTTGAGAAGGCACAAGATTGTTGGAATTCTCTAGATCTACAAGCTTTTGAGGAGATTGTAGCACTTCTCATCTATGGGTTGGTCTTGTTCCCAAACCCTGATCAACTTATAGATGTGAATGCTGTCAAGATTTTCATATCTCGGAATCCTGTGCCTACATTGCTTGGAGACATCCTACACTCATTTCACACACGAACAATGAGGAAAAGAGGTGTTCTCATGTGTTGTACTCCTCTCTTAGCAAGGTGGTTTATTTCTCACCTTCCCCAATCAGTTTTGAAGAATGAGCAGGTTTTAAGGTGGTCACAACGGTTTATGACCCTCACCTATTCTAATGCTCATTGGTGTTCTCGGTCCAGAGAAAATGTCATCATCATTGAACGTTGTGGAGAATTCCCTAATGTCCCATTACTTGGCATTAGGGGAGGCATTACCTACAACCCCTGTTTAGCTCTGAGACAGTTTGAATATGCTCGAAGGGATGGCCCTCATGATATGCTGATTCTTGACTTGGTTTTTGACTTTGACAATGACGCTCAAGGAATTCGACAAAGGTTTATCCGAGCTTGAAGGATGCCCAACAAAGTGGATAGTAAGACACTGGGACACGAGAATTCCATCCCCCTTGAGCCTTATCTCAAGTGGGTATGAACCCGCGCCCAGAATATTATGATGCCATACCCTCACATTCTCCCCGTGATCAAAGAGCCTGTTATGGAAGGAGAGGTTCCATACACCCTCCTACATCCTGACATGCCAACATCATTGGAAGAATTGCAAAAGAGTTGGATACAGCTCAAGGAAGAACGAAACACTTTTGAAGCCAGCTTTTGTGCCAGTGAGAAGAAGGTTTTGGAACTTACCCGTCGACTTCACGAAGAGGAAACTCTCAACACTTACATAGTACCAAAGAGGATGTGCAATGTCTTTTTACATTAAGACCTTTGTAATATTTTGCCCATGGGGCATTTATGTACTAACAAATTTCTTCTTATTAATATGACGTGTGTTCTTTTTGTTTACAATAAATTTGAATTTCTGAATCCTTGAATGCATTACATGAATAACATATCATTCATCATATGCATAAACAGGTCTTCACACGAGGTTTCCTTATCTTTCCGTTGTTTATTTCAGCAAGATGGATATAGAGCAGACGGTTAAAGATCTACAAGCACAGAATTCGCAATTCCAACAACTCCTCATGACCTTGGCAAAGGGTCAAGAGGATCTTAAAGCACTGTTAGAGAAAGAGAAGGAACCAGAAAGGAAGAAAAAGAAAAGAATTGGTGTGGCCACTATGGGAAGGAGATTTGAGCATCAAGCTAGGAGAGTTCTGGAATTCCCCTCGACGTCTGACGAAGGGGTTGGTAAAGGAAAGAGAGTTGAAATGCCCTCTGAATCTAAAGCTGAAGAAGAAGAAGAGGAAGAGGATGAAGACTACTCCGAACAGCAATACCCTCCGGCGGATGATAAGTATAAAAATCTTGAGGATCGGTTGGCAGCCATGGAGTTGCAAAGGGTACCTGGGTTAGATTTCGAAGAACTAGGGTTGGTTGTTGGAATCGTCATTCCTCTCAAGTTCAAAGTACCTACATTTGCTAAATACGACGGTTTGTCCTGTCCAAAGATGCATCTGAGATCCTACGTCAGAAAGATCCAACCTCACTCTTCCGATAAGGATCTATGGGTCCACTTTTTCAAGATAGTTTGTCGGGTACGCAATTGGACTGGTTCTATCAACTTGAGAGATCCGATGTTCATAATTGGGAAGATTTGGCTGCTGCTTTCTACCGACAATACCAATACAATGCAGATTTAGCGCCTACTCGTACTCAACTACAGAGTATGAGTATGGCCTCTAATGAGGGATTTAAGGAATATGCCCAGAAGTGGCGGGATTTGGCTGGAAGGGTGCAGCCACCATTGTCGGATAGAGAGCTGGTTGACATGTTTTTAGGGACTTTGTCAGGTCCATTCTTCAATCACTTGATCGGGAGCTCATCTGCAGGGTTCACCGAATTAATTCTGACCGGTGAAAGGGTCGAAGCTGGCATTAAGAATGGTAAAATTCAGAAGGATGCCTCCGCTTACACTGCTATTAAGAAGACCTTCCCAGCCAAGAAGGAAGTTTCTACTATTCATACCCAGAGAAATCAAGGGAGAATGGAGTGCCGACCAGCGGTGGGGGCTGTGATGATCTAGAACTCCTCAGTCGATCAATCTCACAGTAATCAACCAAGAGCTAACCAAACCAGGGTAGAAAGGCCACAACGGCAATTCACCCGGATCAATATGACACCGGCTCAGGTCCTCCCTCATCTGTTAAAGTTAAACCTTACCAACTTGAAAGAAGCGCCGAAAAACCCAAATACCTCTTCTCCTTATTATCATTCAAATGCAAAATATGCATACCACTCAGACAGTGTAGGGCATGATACCAACAACTGTTGGGCTCTTAAAAACAAGATCCAAGATTTGATATATGCCAAGGAGGTAGAGTTTGATGCCCCCGAAAAACCTAATGTGATATCCGCTCCTATGCCAAAACATGGTCATAATATCCATGCAATTGTGGAAGATCTTCATGTTACCACTGTTGATGAATTAATGACTCAGTTGCCAATGATTAAATTGAATCTGTTGAGAGCCGAGATTTTCCCGGGATGTGAAAAAGATTATTACTTTTGTTCAACCATGCAAACTGACTGCCCACTGTTGAAATCAGGCATCCAACGCCTGATGGATACTCAAGAGATCCTCTTTCAGAAAACTCATGTTGCTACTATCACTCATGTTACTCCTGTTACCTTTGTTACTCCAATCAATGACATTGCTATAATCACCATTTCCGACAATCTTTCTAAGACCTGCAAAAGGCCTGTTAAGATTACGCCTGATCCAAAGTTTGTACCGCTGAAGATTACCATGCCGGGGCCTATCCCATATAAGTCCAACAAGACGATACCATGGAATTATGGAGGAGAGATCTTCTACCATGGTGTTAAGCAGATCGAATCAGTCCAAGAGAATTCCGATGAAGAAACCCCTGATATATGGAATATTGCAGGGACAAGTAAGATAACCCGTAGCGAAAGAATCTTCTCTCCGGAGATTGCTCCTCCACGGGCAGTCTTTGGACCCTCAAGTGCTTCTGTGCCTGTCAAGATATCTGTGCGAAGTCCAGTAATTGAAGAAATTGCTACTCCCGAAGTTGAACCCTCTGCTGTTATTGTTGATAAAGGTAAGGGAATCAAAGAAGCGCTTGTCAGGACGAGGGCTCAGACTTTGGTTATCCCCGAGACCATCCAAAAGGAGATGGAAGAAATTTTAAAGATAATTAAGAAGAGCGACTATGATGTCGTAGAGAAGCTGGGGCAAACCCCTTCAAAAATCTCTATGCTGGCTCTGTTGCTTTGCTCTGAGGCTCATGCCAAAGCCTTGATCAAATTCCTGAAGACGATGCATGTGCCTCAAGAAACTTCTACAGATCAGTTTCAAGAGTGCGTGGCTAGCCTTACAGCCGATAATGATCTTGGTTTCTCTGACGCCGATCTAAGTGCTAAGGGAAGAAAGCATAATGATGCGCTGCATGTTTCGGTAGAGTGCAGGGGAACCACACTTGCTCATGTTCTGGTTGATACCGAGTCATCTTTGAATGTCCTACCAAAGAAGGAATTGGACAGATTGGACTGTGAGGGTTTGACCCTAAAGCCCAGTAATATCATTGTTAGATCCTTCGACGGTTCTAAGCGGATGGTTCACGGAGAAGTGGACATCCCAATCAAGGTGGGAACGGAAATTTTCAACTCTACATTTTATGTGATGGACATCCGTCCTTCATATTCATGCTTGTTAGGAAGGCCATGGATCCATAACGCTGGGGCAGACACTTCTTCTCTACACCAGATGCTCAAATATCTAGTCCAGGATAAATCATAACAGTTCATGGTGAGGAGGAGTATATGATAAGCCACCTTAACTCTTTCCACTACGTGGAATTAGACGGTGAATTCATAGAAACACCTTTCCAACACTTTGAAGAGGTTTCTCCTGAGGTCGCAGTAGCAAAGACAATAACTGATGTGCCTATCATCATCAAGCCTGTGTCCTGGATGTCATCCCTTAAAGATGCTGAGGCTGTAATCAAATAAGGAGGAAGTACAGTGTGGGATCAGCTGCCAGATTTTCCTCACAAGACAGACAAGTTCGGATTGGGTTTCACTGCTGCTAGCCAGAAAGTTATGCATCGCTCCCGGGCTGGAGGACCACCCTTAAAGATCACTCACCATGAAGTTCATGCTTTAGAAGATGATGATGAAGAAGGCAACTTTGAAGATTGGATCTTTCCAACCATTGAAGGAGGACTAAACAACTGGGAGGCAAAAGACTTCGTTCCCATTACTTTCATCAATCAGTAATTTATCTTTTGAACATTTTCAGTTGGTTTGTAATAACTTTTAAACAATTCGTACACTCTTTTGCCTTGTGCCTTTCCCGGGGCACATAGGTCGATTTGTAAGGGTTTTGATTTTTCATTTTCATATGCCATCTTTAATGAATCATGGACGTTTTCATCTATAAACTTTTGTGTTCATTTTCTTTCCTTTTACATTCTATTTTGTTTAAGGATGGCTATCCCTTACACACACCCACACTCACAAAATGTAGGTACCCATCCACTACGGATTCCATGGGTGACTATTCAGCTTTGGCCTTCAGTGACTCTGAAGATTTGGTCAATCATGCCGAGTACGAAGGTGATGAAGACTGTGAAGTGCCTGGAGAGTTAGCTAGACTTTTGCAACAAGAAGAAAGGGATATTATGCCCCATGAAGAGTTGTTAGAGACTATCAATTTGGGAATAGAAGAAGACAGAAAAGAGGTTAATGTGGGTGCCAACCTGGAGCCAAGTGTCAAAGAGCGCTTAGTTCAGTTGTTGAATGAATTTGTTGAGATCTTCGCCTGGTCCTATGAAGATACGCCGGGACTGGATACAGATATTATGGTTCACCGTCTCCCTACAAGAGAATACTATCCACCAATCAAATAGAAAGTCCGCCGAATGAGGCCCGACATGTCCGAAAAGATCAAAGCTGAGGTGATGAAGCAGTTCAATGCCGGCTTCCTGGCTGTTACTTCCTATCCACAATGGGTACGGCAAAGTCAGAATGTGTGTGGACTATAGAGACTTAAATAGGGCTAGCCCTAAAGATGATTTTCCACTACCACACATTGACATCTTGGTTGATAACACAGCTCAACACAAGGTATTTTCCTTCATGGATGGATTCTCGGGATACAACCAGATCAAAATGGCCCCCGAAGACATGGAGAAGACTACTTTTGTTACGCAGTGGGGTACCTTCTGCTATAAAGTGATGCCATCCGGACTGAAGAATGCAGGGGCAACCTATCAGCGAGCCATGGTAGCTTTGTTTCATGACATGATACATAATGAGATTGAAGTCTACGTAGACGACATGATATCCCGTTCACAAACAGAAGAAGAACACCTCGACCATCTGCAAAAGCTGTTTGTCAGATTAAAGGAATATAAGCTCAGACTGAACCCTAGTGTGATACGGTGGGAAAGAACTGACTGTTTTTTGGATTGCTGGTTTGCGTTTTGCGTTTGTGTTCGCAAAATGTCGCGGTAAGCAAGAGTCGCCACCGTCTTTTATTTTATCCAACAAGGAAAGGAAAAAAGCACAGAAAAATTCCTTTTTCGAGATGTTTCTCGGGTTCGGGGGGGTAGATTATAGAAAGGGAAGGTGTTAGCACCCTTTCTATCCGTGCTTATCCATGAGCTCTTAGGTACTTGCTCATATTGTTTTCAAAATTGCTTTTCTTTGTGTTTGTGGGTTTGAAGAAGTCTTTGTTTGAAAAGGAGTGTAAGTGTGAAAATTTTGTTTTGTTTTGAAAGAGCAAGTATCTAAGAACCATCTACCTACTCGAAAAAGGAATCGTTCTATGCAATTTTCCTTTAGACAATGCTATCCTACTATTGATGAGTAGGTAGCACTGTCGTTGGAGTTTAAGGGTCAATTCGAATTTAGGGACTTACGGTCACCAAAGCAATGTTAGGACGCCTTAGCGGTAACCCTAATGTCTTAGATCATTTGTTTTGAGGCAACAATATCCGAGGCAACCGTTTCGAGGAAACTATGATCTTTGGACAAGAGGGCGACCTCTAAAGTGACCTATACTCAATGACCGCATTACAAAGGCAACCAAGTGGGGTGTACCCTAAGAGTGCGCATGTGCGAGTGTGTTGTATTCAGTTATTTTGTCTTTGTACATGTCAATGGTTATCTAAGTTGATTTTAGGTTAAACATCCATTCTTGTCATGCATACCTATTATCAAACATCTAACAGTTTATAAGTTGCGGAAATTTAACTAACTATTACAAGGCGTCGGGTATTTACATCGCCAAAAGCAACCCTTTGAAATTTAAATGCGGAAAATAAATAAAGCGATAAAAATAGTCCTAATTATCTATTACATTCCGTGAACAAGTACAATAATATGGTAAAAGAAAACAAGTCGCGTGCGAGAAATTAAATCGAGTGCGAGTTCTAGGGTTTTGACCCTTTGATATTTAAAGAAAAGATTTTTTTTTTGAATTAAGAAAGAAATTAATCTAAGTTAATTATTAAATTAAACAAATTAATTAATTAATTAATGAAAATAAATATTTTTGGATTTTTGAGTATTTTAAGAAAGAAAATAAAATTGATCAATCTTAATAAAAAAAAACCTAATTATGTCTAATTGATTTTAATTATTGAAAAAATATATATTAAAGTTATCCTAATTAAAACTAAATTAATTAATTGATTTGTTAATAAAAAGAAATTACTAAAATTTAATTTAATAAAGAAAGTATTTTTTTTTTTTTTGGTTTTAATTTTATTAGGAAAAAATTTGATCGGTTAATTGAATATAAAAACATAATAAAACAAATAATTAAAATAATAAAAAAAAAAGAAATAGAAAGAGTTAGGGGTGTGGGCCTGATTAGAGGTTCAGAATAGCAATTCAGAGGCCCAATAACATGCTGGCCTGGTTGACTTTGAGAGATCCAGCGTGTACGCTTTGACTTGGTTATATGGTGGACGTTCCATCTCCATCCATCAGATCTGGCCATTGGCCATCTGTCCACTGATTAGATGATGGTGTATGGTGTGCTACAGCGCTTGATTTGCATGTGATCACATGTAGAAAAAATATAACAAAGCATTTGGAGGACCTAGGATTCGAACCCAGGTCCTGTTGGTCATTGGATGTACACGCCCACCACTCAGCCACTTTGTTCTTTTTGTCAATATACTAATCAATAATAATAATATGGGATAATGGATTAATATGCCAGAACAAAAAAATAAAAACGCGCGAATTATGAACCAGCCACTGGGGAGATGACACGCCATCATCCCCTACCTCCAACCTTGTAACTTTACCTGCGGATTTAGATCCGCAACTAAATTCGCAGGTCGTTCCCAAAATCAATTCTAGGCCATGAAAACGACCCCCGAGGACATGGTTAGGTTCGTCTCCCTCTCCTGAGTGCAACCATATCCATCACGAGATCCAATTTCACCTGAAATACAAATCCCTAAAATCTAACACAAAACCCTAGCCATACGGTTATGGGGTTACAGTTCATATAAATGAAATCAAATATTGTCAGAAGTTCAGAAATCTCATAAGCATCATAAATATGTCAAAGATTTGCCAGAAAGATGCAAGAATAGAGAGTTACAATTTTGAATACAGGGCCACGAAATGTGATACTTACAGTGCATTTTGATGCGTATGAGAGCTTGTTTTGGATTGCAGAAGGTTGAGTAAACACCCAGCAATCGATTGGTGTTGAGTTTTGCTTCTGTAAACGCCTCTAAGTGTGATTTCAGTTTTGCACTTTTCACCACTTTTTCCAAGTTTTGTTTTCAGTGTTCTTGTAGCCTCTAGGTCTCAATTTCATGCCCTTGCCTTCTATATGTATTATGGGATGTATTAGGTTAACATTTGTGGATTGAATCCTTGCACATCAATGCCATGAGATTTGATTTAATCCACCATTGAAAGCTTGCCTAATTTGCCAAAAATCCAATCTTTTTGCACATGGAATGCTTGATACGAGTTTGATGTTGATCATGATGATGATTAAGTCCTAAAATGGCCAAAAAGATATCAAGCAATCAATATTTGGATTTAATTTGATTTAATTTGATTTAAAATGAAATAATTCAATAAAAAATCAAATAAAATAATAAAATTGATAAATGGACACAAGGCTGAAGCTAGGACACGTGTGCAATGTGGCAAGATCAAATCAAGTGGAAAAGAATGGTCCCATTTGACAAAATTTGAAGTTTTGGGGATAGTTGACTTTTGGCAATTTTGCAAAAATGTCCAATTCAACCATGCATAACTTCTTTAATTTTGAACTTTTGGAAGTTTTATTGGACTTTTTAGAAATATTGATATGTCCTCTAACCAACCCTTTTGGTCTCATCTCATTTTTATATTCCATGCTCAAGTTATAAGCTTTGGAAAAAAAGGTGTTTTTGTTGACTTTCAAAAATGACCTATAATGTCCAAATTTGTAACTTCTTGTGAGTACATTTTCTCATCTTTGGGTATGAATATGTATTGTAGTAAATTTCATCCTATTAAAAATGAGCTTTGGATGGGTCATTTATCATAAATTATGAGAAAGTTATGCTTGATCAAAGTTGAGTTGACTTTTCCTGCAAAACCCTAATTTAGCAACTTTTGAGTCTTGATGAATTTTGAGCAATCCTTGATGAATCATGATCAACCCTTGATAAAATGATGAAATATCCTTCAAAATGATAATGTTGACAAAAAATCTTGAAGTTTGACTGTATTTGGGTCACAGTTGACTTTTGCCCTAGCACAGTCGATTTTTGGACCTTTGAGCAATTGACTGAGCAAACTTCCTCTGCAAGGCTTGAAATTTGACATGGATGAACTTGAGAACATATTAGGACATTAGGTAGCATTTGAGGTCATTTGGACTCAAGGATCTTGTTGTAACACAAAACCCTAATTTGAGGTTGACTGCCTTAGGAGATAGCTTGACTGTCCAACTCTTGAGCAATCTTGAGCCACTTGGAGATTTTTCTTGCAATGTTTGGAGAAATATGAGAGGGCAAATTTATTTTTATAAGATCAAGGAGTATTTGCTGGAGCCTCCTATATTGATGCCACCCGTCGAAGGAAGGTCGTTAATCATGTACCTGATTGTTTTGGATAATTCAATGGGGTGCGTACTGGGCCAATATGACGAGTCTGGACGAAAAGAGCATGCCATTTATTACCTTAGCAAAAAGTTTACCGACTGTGAGACTCGCTACTCACTGCTCGAGAAAACTTGCTGCGCTTTGGTATGGGCTGCTCGCCGGCTAAGGCAGTATATGTTGACACATACCACTTTGTTGATTTCCAAAATGGATCCGATCAAGTACATCTTCGAGAAGCCTGCTTTATCCGGAAGAATCGCTAGATGGCAGATGATCCTGACTGAGTATGATATCTAGTACACAACCCAAAAAGTTATAAAAGGGAGTGTACTAGCTGACCATCTAGCTCATCAAGCCGTCGAAGATTACCAATCTATGAGGTTCGACTTCCCTGACGAGGACATTATGACATTGGACAACATTGAAGGTAACAGACCGTATGACGGACCTGAACAAGGATCCCGATGGACCCTGTACTTTGATGGTGCTTCAAATTCACTTGGCAACGGTATCGGCGTGGTACTTATCTCTCCAGAAGGTTGCCATACACCTTTCACTGCTAGACTCTGCTTCAGCTGCACTAACAACATGGCCGAGTATGAAGCTTGTATCTTTGGTCTCAAAGCCGCTATTGACTTAGGAATCAAATCTTTGGTTGTATTTGGGGACTCAGCTTTGGTTATCAGTCAAATCAAAGGAGAGTGGGACACTAAACATCCTAATCTTATCCCATACAAAGAACATGTCTTGACATTGTTGCCTCATTTCGAGAAGATTACCTTTGAGCATTTCCCGCGAGAAGAAAATTAGTTAGCGGATGCTCTGGCTACAATGTCTTCCATGTTTAAACTCAACTGGGATAATGAGGCTCCCCAAATCACCATCGAGCGAATGGACGAACCCGGGAACTGTCATGAGATTAATACCGAAGAAGTAGTGGAACAGCCTTGGTTTCATGAAATCAAAAGGTATCTCAAGACTCGAGAATACCCTGAATGAGCTTCAGTCAATGACAAAAAGTTCTTAAGGAGATTTGCTGCCAAGTTCTTCCTGAGTAATGGTATCCTATATAAGCGCAACCATGATTGTGTTCTACTTCATTGTGTGGACAAAGTTGAAGCTGAGCTGATCATGACTGAAATACATAGTGGCACATTTGGCACCCACTTGAGCGGGCATACGATGGCTAAGAAGATTCTACGGGCAGGCTACTACTGGTCTACCATGGAAGCTGACTGTCATCAACATTCCCGTACTTGTCACAAATGCCAAGTCTATTCTGACAAGGTACATATTCCTCCAGTTCCTCTCAACATTCTAACAGCTCCTTGGCCATTCGCGATGTGGGGAATCGACATGATTGGAGAGATCAAGCCTACGGCATCCAATGGACATCGCTTCATCCTGGTGGCTATTGATTACTTTACCAAGTGGGTCGAAGCAGCTTCCTTCGCCTCCGTTACAAAGAATGTGGTTGCCCGCTTCATCAAGCAGAACCTCATTTGCCAGTACAGTATCCCCGACAGGATCATCACGGACAATGGTACGAACCTGAATAACATTGTGATCACCGCTCTGTGCGAGCAGTTCAAAATATCAAAAAGATCATTCAAAAGATGACAGTCACCTACAAGGACTGGCATGAGATGTTACCGTTTTCTCTGCATGGATATCGTACCACGGCGCGTACTTCAACTGGGGCAACCCCCTTTTTTTTGGTATATGGCATGGAGGCTGTTTTACCTATGGAAGTTCAGATTCCTTCCTTGAGGATTATGAGGGATGTAGGTTTAAGTGAAGACGATTGGATTCATACCTGGATTGATCAACTTAATTTGATCGACGAGAAGCGACTTACTGCTGTTTGTCATGGTCAGACGTATCAAAAACAGATGATTAAGGCTTTCAACAAGAAACTCAGGCGTCAGGTATATCAAGTCGGAGATCTTGTAATCAAGTGGATCATCTTGCCGCAAAGTGATCCCAGGGGCAAGTGGACCCCTACTTATGAAGGACCATTTGTGATAAAGAATATCTTTTCTGGTGGGGCAATGATTCTGACCACCATGGACGGCGACGACCTGCCGTACCCTGCGAACACAGACATAGTCAAAAGATACTATGCATAAAACGACCCGACAAGTTGAAAACCCGAAAGGGATACTTAGGAAAAAATGGGCATCCCGGTGAATCGAAAACCCGAAAGGGCGATTCAGGCAAAAAATTAGGGATAAAAAAAAATTTGTACACCCGGCAAGTTGAAAACCCGAAAGGGCGACTTGGGAAAAAAAGGGTTTCCCGGTGGACTGAAAACCCGAAAGGGCGGTCCAGGAAAAAGTTAGGGAATTAAAGCGTATGACTATGTCTCATCGGATCACTTTAAGGACAATCTCTTCACAACTAAGCTCCAGGCTTCTGATCAATCCAATCATCTACGGACAAAGCAACGAATGGACAAGATACTCTGATTTATGAAGGCTATAGCAGAATGGGAACCCCATGGAATTGTTACGCATAGCCATCTTTCTTTGTATAAATTTTTCTCATGACAACATCCTCTTACTAGGATGTCTGTCTCCTTTGTACAAAATACTTACACAAAGTTAATACAAAGATACTTCGAAGTGCAGAAATTTGTTTGCTTTTTCTTTCTTTTTACACTTATGTCTTATTTAAAAACGTCCAATGATTTATTAAATGAGCATATGCATTTAAATATAAATCACTGCTTACAAATAAAAAGACATGAGAAAGGATAACTACTGATAGGTTGAAAGTATAGGAAAACGTCTTTAGGCTATTCCAGAAGAAATCCCCTGCAGTATGTCATTCAGATCCTCAACAAAGCTAAAACCTTGAAATAGATATCCCCAGCGGAGTTCTCCATAAAATAGGAATCCCCAGTAGATTGGCATACAACCCAAACTCTTGATTTCCCCGGCAGGATAAGCGTTCTCCCCACAGAGTTATTTCCCAGCAAAACAAAGATTTCTTGTTCTCATTTCTCCAGTTGGAGCCTCCCAAATTTTAATTCCCCAGTAGAGATCATCAGAGTTTTCCTTATTCCCCAGGAAAGTCGTGAAGGATTCTCATTTCCTCGCAGAAGTTGTCAAAATTCTTGTTATTCCCCACAAGTCACCAAGTATTTTCAATCCCCAACAATGTACAAGGACATTCTCAGTCTCAATAATCAAAGGTTTTGAATCTCCAACAGCAGTCAAGGATTTACTTCCCCCGACAACAGTCAAAGAGTTCATTGTCTTCAGTGATCAAGGATTTATTTTCCTCAACAGGACAGCTAATCAGCTTACATACGCATACATTACATTCGTATATCATAAACATTGATAGAAAACATTTTATTGCATCATACATGACATGCAACATAACTTTATGTTTTAGCTAACATTTTACCCTTTTTAGGATAAGATTAAAAGCTATCTTTAACAAATATTCAAAGATCTCAGGTACAGTATGGATACACCCCAGACAAGGCGGTCATTCTACTACTCATTCAGACTTTAGCAATCACATACAGACTAGATACACTCCAAACACAGAAGCCATTCTATTTCTCATTCAGATTCAACTATCAACATCAAGTTCAGATACACTCCAGACACGGAAGTCATTCTGTCACTTATCCAGATCCCAGTTACAGTACGGATACACTCCAGACACGGAATTCATTTTGCTACTCATACAGATCTCAACTTCAGATACAGTCTAGATACACTCCAGACACGGTTGCCATTCTGTCACTCATTCAGAATTTATCCCCAGCCCAGAGATACTCCAGAAACGGATGTCTTTCTGTCGTTTATTCAGATTTCAGATTTCTGATACAATACAGATACACTCTAGACACGGCATTCATTATGATATTCATTCAAGAATCAAATACAGTTACAGCTTGGATACGCTCCAGACGCGGACGCCATTCCTTTGCTCATACAGATCCAATCTCCAAATACAACTCAGATACGTTCCAGATTCGGATACCATTCTGATGTTCATTCTCCTGATATCCAACAAACACTTTTTGATGGCATCTTTAAGCCCATCTCCAGCACGATTCTATCGTCTCCAAATGGCATCTTTAAGCCCATTCCCTCAACCTGCATTTTGACGAGTGCAAATTTACAGGCACTCTAGTGTCCAATCCTCTTTTACCTTCGAGTCACGAAAGGCAAACTTGCCAATCTAACTCTTCAGATTCAAGAAGATTGAACTGGGGCAATTGTTGTACCCTAAAATTTTCCCTCTCATTTTATCAACATTTCTCATCACAAGCCTCTTTGAACACAAGATCAAGCTAGGGTTTGCTCTGCTCAAGACATCTCCTTACACTGATGACCTAAATTAGGGTTTGAGTTTGCACAGGGATTTTTTGACCTACAATGCCCAAAGTGACTTTCATACTTCATGTTGGACTCATAAGTTTGTCCATACCAAGTTTCAAGCCTTGAATCAAATTTTTGCTCAGTCAATTGGACAGTTGACCTAGAAATCAATTGTATTGGGGAAAAAGTCAATTGTGGCCAATTTACAGTCAAACCTCATGAATTTTGACCCACATCAACATTATGAACTCATATGAACCATTTGATCAAGTTTGGACCACAACTCCACAAGAAATTTGATCAGATCACCAAAAGGGCAAAATGGTCATCTTTAGGGTTTTGACTGCACAAAGGCTATTTCTAATTTTTTTACCTAGCCAATGGAAAATTGGGCTCAAGCATCGACTCAAGGACTCAATAGCATCATCTTGACTTATTCAACAAGTTCAAAAGACCTCAATTGCATTGGATTGATAGATGAATTTTTTAGTCAACTGATCAAAATTTGACTGTACACTGAAAAGTCAAACTTTGACTTTTTGGTCAAAATCAAGTGCCAAGGGTCATTTTTCACTAAGATATGTCAAAAAATGAAACTTGTTCATCAAGAAACCCATTTTTTCAAATTAGGGTTTAAAGTTGAAAATTTTCATAACTTCGAATTTTTCAAAGTTATGAAATTTTCTTAATTTTTCCTAACTTTGCTCAACATTTTCACCATGATGCAATTTGATTCAAACAAAACTTCCAACATTAAAGTTGTAGTCATCCACAAATTCTACAACTTTGATTCACAAAGTTTTCTCAAAAGAAGCTTTGATCTCAAGTTATGATTTTTGGAAAAGGGTTCCTAAAACTTTTAACTTAGTGAAATTTTGCCCTAGTTTAGGCAGGATTTTAACCTATCTTCATGACCATTTTTCACATAGTTCCACTTGGAATCTCAAGTTGCATTTCAAATATTTATTGTAGATAATGTTGCAAGCTTTCCAAAATGTCCAAGAACTCTCCAAACACATTTGTGGTTAGAGAGAATCGAAGGCTTGAAGTTGGAAAAAACTCACTTTTCATCCATGGCATATTCATGTTCATACAAGTTGCAATTTCAAGTCAGCATGCTTTGCACTAGATTACAGGCCTCTAAACCACTTCACACTTAATAATTTAATGCAAATCCTTTGGTCTAAGACATTTTTTTGGTCATTAGAGCATTGTACACAAAACTAATCCCTAAGTAGAAAAAGGTACATTTCCATTTTTGCTTAAATGTGCTTTATGTTAAACCACAATCTTTGAGCATTGGTCCAGATCTTTTGAAGCTAATCAAATATACAAATTAGAGGGGCCAAGATCAGAGGTTACAAGGTGTTAGATAGCCTGTACAGGTCTATTACATATCACTTCCCACTTTTACTTCATATACAAGAAATATGCAAAATACAGGAGAACTTGAACATCAGCCAAAACAAGCTTGTGCAAACATTTTGAACATCTTTCTCACACCCCTTTGAGCCAAAAACACGACCTCTGAAGCCCTCAAACATCCCATAGCCAGAAATCACCTTCCATTGGCAAAACAGGGCAGAACCTGCAACTTGACTTCCATAGCTCATTTGGCTCGTGCGTTTTGCCCCAAGTTGGTTCAAACACCTTCCATTCAACTCATCCAAGCTATCCCAAACCTCAAACACCAACTGTAACTCCATTTACAGGGTTTTCCATTTTCATTTTGAGCTTATGCAGGTTGAGTTCTATAGGTTGATTCAAGTACATTCAAGGCATGCTAGGTATTGGAAAACGTCAAGTGAAGTCCAAGCAAGCTCCCAGACATCTCAAGCCTTGTTGAAAAGCTCCACATTGCCATACACGAAGTCAGCTAAAATAGGTTTTTGTCAACTTCCTATCTCTCTATTTAGGAACATTTAGCCTTAGGTTTGTGAATAAGAAATGTAGTATTCATTGCCATGAAGTTGTACATATGCTCGGTTTTCATTTATATTAAGCATGCTAAGAGAATTTCATCCATGAACATACTGAAAAAATTAGGTTATATTTTAGGGCCAGAGAAATTCTCTCTGGTCTTTGAGAGTTAAGACAAGTTGTTTATATGGTTGGATTCGTCTTGAAATGCTCTACAACTTTGACGTTATGTGTTTTTGCAATAGAGCTCGTATACAGGATCTGGTAGTTGTACAGGGCACGCGCGTTGTCAAAGTCAAAAGGTTGAAGATGAAGTTGGTTTGGGCTGGGCTTGGTCCTGGTTACTTTTGACACCTTCCTTTTCCTTTTTTCACCCCTTGGCCCAATTTCTTGATATTTTATATTTTTGCATTTTTATTTTCATTTCTGATTATATTTTATTATTCTCAAATACAAAAAATACTCAAAAAATATTTTTATAATTTTTTCACATTTATTTTGCATTTTATTTTTATTTTTCTAACATAAAAAGCAATTTAATTACTTTTATCTTATTTATTCAAAACTTGAAAAAAATAGGTATATTATACTTTTATTTTTATTCTTTATTTTTATTCATACTAAAAATATTATTCTAAATATATTTCTATTTTTTGTATATATTTTTATTTTATTTTATCATATTTAACATAATTAATACATATATATATATATATATATATATATATATATATATATATATATATATATATATATATATATATATATATATATATATATATATATATATATATATATATATATATATATATATATATATATATATATATATATATATATATATATATATATATATATATATATATATATATATATATATATATATATATATATATATATATATATATATATATATATATATATATATATATATATATACTTTTATTTTTATTAGAATAAGAATATAAAAATATTACACTTTTATTTTTTATTATTAAATATACTTAAAAAAATACCCTTTTCTGAATATATTTTATTTTTGTATATATTATTTTATTTTCTTATATATGAAATAATTAATATATTTACTTTCTTAAAGAAAATTAGGGTTTTACCCTTAACCAAATAAAATTAATCTTTTTATTTATTTCTTTATTTTCACATTAAATATTTTTACATACATAAATAAACAAAAACCTCTTTTGCATAATTCATATTATTTGGTATATTTATTTATTTTGTTTATTTAAATATTTTCCATTTATTATTTGTGCCATTATTCAATTTGGATGTAATAGTAAACTAGGATTTTTATTTCTTGTCAAATACACCCCCATTCAAAAATTGTACCCCCATCCCCATAATCATGTTGTAATAGTTTAGACTTTTAATTCTCGCACTTTATGCTTTCAATTATGCCATGATTAGAGATTAGGGTTTGTATGCAAAAATCCAAATCAATAAGTAGCTTGACCTAATTAAAGACAAAATGCATGAAAATCAAACACAATGCACACTTGCACCCCTAGGGTTACAATCCACTTGTTGCCTTAAAAATGGGCCATGTTATGCATGTTAGGTACTTTGGCAAAACAAAAACAAAACAAAAGATCATAGTCCCTCGATGACGCTATCTTGGTTGCTTTAACAAAATGATCAAGTCCCTCGGAAAATTTGCCAAAGATACTTAACACAATTGCTATCATGGTCTATACGATGACCCGCGCCTGTTTCGTTTAACATCCTAACATAAGGTTGTTCACTAAATGCAATGGTAAAATAACACTGTCAAAAGGGTTAAAAACATATAAGAAAGATCTTTGACTAAAATAGGGTAGATAACTCTTAGTTACTTGATCAAAACTTGCAAAACATCCTTGCTATTTTCAAACACACTTCACAACACAATCAAAACTTTCAAACATTGAAATCTTTTCAAAAGACAAAAACACCTTTGTATACATTCAAACAAGAATCATTACAAAGATTTCCACAACGATGGCCTCTTTTCAAAACATCTTTCAAAACCACACACAAAGCACCATTTCAAACAATTGAAAAGCAAAAGTGAGTGATCTAAACAAGTAACTAAGAGCCCATGGATAACCATGGATGAAAAGGGTGCTTGCACCTTCCCTTTTCATAATCTACTCCCAGAACCCAAGAAAACATCTCAAAGGTCTTTCCTGTGCTTTTTGACCTTTCCTTAGGATAAAATAAAAAGTTGGTGGCGACTCTTGCTAAACCGAAACATTTGCAAACAAAAACGCAAAACCTCAAGTCAGTTCTCCCACCGTGTCACAGATACCATTGCTCAGGAAGAACTTGGCTGAGAACCTCCTTAAGAACTTTTTGTTGTTGACTGAAGCTCCTTCAAGGTATTCTTGTGCTTCGAGATACCTTTTGACGTCATGAAACCATGGTCGGTCCATTATTTCCTTGGTATTAATCTCTTGACAAAGTGCAGGTTCGTCCATCCTTTCGATAGTGATTTGGGGAGCCTCATTATCCCAATTAAGTTTAAACATGGGTGACATTGTAGCTAGCGCATCTGCTAGCTGATTCTCTTCTCGCGGGAAGTGCCCGAAGGTAATCTGCTCGAAATGTGGTAATAATGTTAAGACATGTTCTTTGTAAGGGATGAGGTTTGGATGTTTAGTATCCCACTCTCCTTTGATTTGACTGATAACCAAAGATGAGTCCCCAAATACAATCAAATATTTGATTCCCAAGTCAATTGCAGCCTTGAGACCAAAGATACAAGCTTCATACTCGGCCATGTTGTTGGTACAGCTGAAGCAGAGTCTAGTAATGAAAGGTGTATGGCAACCTTCTGGAGAGATAAGTACAGCGCCGATACCGTTGCCAAGTGCGTTGGAGGCACCATCAAAGTACAGAGTCCATCGGGATCCTTTTTCAGGTCCGTCATACGATCTGAAATCTTTAATGTTGTCCAAAGTCATGATATCCTCGTCGGGGAAGTCGAACCTCATGGATTGGTAATCTTCGACAGCTTGATGGGCCAGATGATCGGCTAGCACATTCCCCTTTATATCTTTTTGGGTCGTGTACTGTATGTCGTATTCCATGAGGATCATCTGCCATCTAGCGATTCTTCCGGATAGAGCAGGCTTCTCAAAGATATACTTGATCGGATCCATCTTAGAGATCAGCAAAGTGGTATGTGTCAACATATACTTCCTTAGCCTGCGAGAAGCCCATACCAAAGCGCAGAAAGTTTTCTCGAGCAGTGAGTAGCGAGTCTCACAGTCGGTAAACTTTTTGCTAAGGTAATAAATGACATGCTCTTTTCGGCCAGACTCGTCATGTTGGCCCAGTACGCACCCCATTGAATTCTCCAGGGCAGTCAGATACATGATTAACGGCCTTCCTTCGACGGGTGGCATCAAGATAGGAGGTTCCAGCAAATACTCCTTGATTTTATCGAAAGCAACTTGACATTCATCATTCCATTTAACCACCTGATCTTTCTTCAACAGCTTGAAGATTGGTTCACAGGTAGATGTTAGGTGAGAGATAAACCTTGCGATGTAGTTTAGGCGTCCGAAGAAACCTCTGACCTCCTTTTCAGTGCGAGGGGCAGGCACTTCTTGTATAGCTTTGACTTTGGCAGGATCAACCTCGATGCCTTTGTTACTGACAATGAAACCCAAGAGTTTACCGGACCTGACTCCGAAAGTGCACTTGTTAGGGTTCAGTATGAGCTTGTACTCCTTCAACCTGACAAACAGCTTTTGCAGATGGTCGAGGTGTTCTTCTTCAGTTTGTGAACGGTCTATCATGTCGTCTACGTAGACCTCTATCTCATGATGTATCATATCATGAAACAAAGCTACCATGGCACGTTGATAGGTTGCCCTGGCATTCTTCGGTCCGAATGGCATCACCTTATAACAGAATGTACCCTACTGTGTAACAAAAGTAGTTTTCTCCATGTCTTCAGGGGCCATTTTGATTTGGTTGTACCCTGAAAATCCGTCCATGAAAGAAAATACCTTGTGCTGAGTTGTATTGTCAACCAAGATGTCAATGTGCGGTAGTGGAAAGTCATCTTTAGGGCTAGCCCTGTTTAAGTCTCTATAATCCACGCACATTCTGACTTTACCATCCTTCTTAGGCACGGGCACAATGTTAGCAACCCATTATGGATAGGAAGTAACAGCAAGAAATCCAGCATTGAACTGCTTCATCACTTCAGCTTTGATCTTTTCAGACATGTCGGGCCTCATGCGGTGAACTTTCTGTTTAACTGGTGGACAGTCTTCTCTCGTAGGGAGACGATGAACTACAATATCTGTATCCAGTCCCGACATGTCTTTGTAGGACTAGGCGAAGATCTCAACATATTCATTCAATAGGTGAACTAAGCGCTCCTTGACACTTGGCTCTAGGTTGGCACCTACTCTAACTTATTTTCTGTCTTCCTCTGTTCCCAAGTTGATTGTCTCTAACAACTCCTTGTGAGGTAGAATAGCCCTTTCTTCCTGTTGTAGCAGTCTAGCCAATTCTCCCGGCACTTCACAGTCTTCATCACCTTCGTATTCAGCATGGTAGACCGGATCTTCAGAGTCACTGAAGGCCATAGCAGAATTGTTACCCATGGAATCCGGAATGGATGGGTACTTGCATTGGTGAGTGTGGGTGTGTGTAAGGGATAGCCACCTTTAAATAAATAAAATGTAAAAAGAAAGAAAATGAACACAAACGTTTATATAAGAAAACGTCCATGATTTATTAAAATGGCATATGAAGATGAAAAATCAAACCCTTACAAATGGACCTATGTACCTCGGGTAAGGCACAAGGTTAAAAGTGTACGAATTGTTTAGGAATTATTACAAACCAACAGAAATGTTTGAAAGATAAATTACTGATTGATGAAAGTAATGGAAATAAAGTCCTTTGCCTCCCAATTGCATAATCCTCCTTCAACGGTAGGGAAAATCCAGTCTTCTAGGTTGCTCTCCTCTTCACCATCCTCCAAAGCGTTGACTCCATGATGGGTGATCTTCACTGGTGGTCCTCCAGCCCGAGAGCGACACACAGCCTTCTGACTAGCAGCAGTGAAACCCAAGCCGAATTTATCACTTAAAAGGAAAATCAGGAAGTTGCCCCCAGATTGTGCTTCCTCCTTCTTCAATCACAGCCTTTGCATCTTTGAGTGATAACATCTGAGGCGGAGGTCGAGTAATCATGGGTATAGAAGGCACTGCCGCAATCTCCTGAGCTACCTCTTCAAAATGCTGAAAGGGGGTTTCGATGAATTCACCATCTAATTCTACATAGCGGAAATAATTAAGATGGCTTATCATGTATTCCTCTTCACCGTGAACTGTCGCAATTTTCTTCTGGACAGGGTACTTGAGCTTCTTATGTAGAGTTAAAGTAACGGCTCCAGTATGATGAATCTAGGGTCTTCCCAAAAAGCAAGAATAGGAGGGACGGATGTTCATGACATAGAATGTGGAGTTGAAGGTTTCCGTCCCCACTTTGATCGGGATATCCACCTCCCCGTGGACCATCCTCTTAGAACCATCAAAGGCTCTGACAATGATGTTGCTGGGCTTCAAAGTGAGACCTTCACAATCTATCATATCCAATGCCTTCTTTGGTAAGACGTTCAACGATGAACCAGTGTCTACCAGAACATGTGCTAGAGTAGTCCCTCTGCATTCTACCGAAACATGCAAAGCGTCATTATGCTTTCTCCCTTTGATTGTTAGATCAGCATCAGAGAACCCTAGACCATTGTCTGTTGTTAGGCTAGCTACACATTCCTGGAACTGGTCCGCGGAGGTTTCCTGGGGCACATGGGTCGTCTTCAAGAATTTGATCAGAGCTTTGGCATGAGCTTTTAAGCAAAGAAGTAAAGCCAGCATAGATATTTTTGAGGGGGTTTGCCCCAGTTCCTCCACAACATTATAATCGCTTTTCTTGATTATTTTCAAAATCTCTTCCATTTCCTTTTGAGAGGTCTCAGGGATGATCAACGGCTGAGCCCTCGTCCTGACAGGCTCTTCTTGGATCCCTTTCCCTCTATCATCAGCAGCAGCGGAAGGGACAACCACAGGAGTTTCAACTTCTTCAATAACTGGAGTTCTCGCAGATATGTTGACTGGCACAGGGGTAACCTTAGGAGCGGCTGAGGGTCCGAAGATTGCCTTTGGAGGTGCATTCTCCGGAGAGAAAATTCTTCCACTACGGGTGATCTTACTCGTTCCGGCAATGTTTCCAATGTCGGAAGTCTCTTCATCAGAACTCTCTTCAGTTAATTCAATTTGTTTAACACCGTGGTAGAAGATCTATCCCCCATAGTTCCATGGTATTGATTTGTTGGACTTGTACGGGATAGGCCCAGACATAGTTATCTTCAAAGGTACAATCTTCGGATCGAATGTAATCTTAACATGTCTTTTGGATACCTTGGAAAGATTGGCGGATATGGTAATTATCGAAACATCATTGACAGGAGTCAGTGTAACAGGAGTCTTTTCAAAAAGGATCTCTTGGTTATCCATTAGGCGTTGGATGCCTAACTTCAACAGAGGACAGTTGGTTGGTAAGGATGAACAAAGGTAGCAATCTTCTTCACAACCTGGGAAAATCCCAGCCTTCAGCAAATTCAGCTTGATTATTGATAGCGGAGTCATCAAATCATCAACAGTAGCAACAAAAAGATCTTCTTCAACAGCATGGACATTGTGACCATGTTTTGGCATTGGAGCAGATATCACATTAGGTTTTTCAGGGGCGTCGAATTCAACTTCTTTAGCATCTATCAAATTCTGAATCTTATTTTTGAGGGCCCAACAATTGTTGGTGTCATGCCCCAGGCTGTCTGAATGATAAGCACACTTAGCATTTGAATGGTAGTAAGGAGAAGATGTATTTGGATTCTTCGGCGCCTCTTTCAAACTTGCAAGGTTTAACTTCAAAAGATGGGGGAGAACCTGAGCAGGTGTCATGCTGATCCGAGTGAATTGCCGTGCAGGCCTTTCCACCCTTGCTTGGTTGGTTCTGGGTTGATTGTTTCGAGGCTGATCAGCTACAGACTTCTGAATCATTACAACCCCCACCGTTGTCCGGCGCTCAACTCTTCCTTGACTTCTTTGAGAGTAGACAGCTGAGACTTCTTTCTTTGCTGGAAAGGTCTTTTTGATGGCAGCGGAAGCAGATGCATCCTTTTGAATTTTCCCGCTCTTGATGTCGACTTCAACCCTCTCACCAGTTAGAATTAACTCGGTGAACCCCGCAGACGAACTTCCAATCAGGTGATTGAAAAAGGGGCCTGACAGTGTACCCAAGAACATATCTACCAGCTCCCTCTCAGATAGAGGTGGTTGTACTCGTCCTACCAAGTCTCTCCATTTCTGGGCATACTCTTTGAAACCATCATTTGATATCATGCCCATACTCTGTAATTGAGTACGGGTTGGTGCTAGATCCGCATTATATTGATACTGTCTGTAAAAGGCAGCAGCCAAATCCTCCCAATTGTGTACATCAGACCTCTCTAGCTGGTAAAACCAATCTAACTGCGTCCCCGAAAGACTGTCCTGGAAGAAATGAACCAACAGGTCCTTATCAGAAGAATGAGGTTGGATTTTTCTGACTTAAGACCGTAGATGTATCTTTGGACAAGACAACCCGTCGTATTTAGCAAAAATAGGCACCTTGAATTTAGGGGGAATCACAATCCCAACAACCAACCCTAGCTCTTCGAAGTCCAGCCCAGGCACTCTCTACACCTCCATGGCAGCCAGACGCTCTTCCAGATTCATGTACTTGTCATCTGTAGGAGGGTATTGCTGCTCAGAATAATCTTCATCCTCTTCCTCTTCTTCTTCTTCCTCAGACTCAGATTGCACGGCAGTTCCTTTACCCTTACCTACCCCTTCATCAGATGTTGAGGGGAAATCCAGAACCCTTATAGCTTGACCTTCAAATCTTCTACCCATGGTAGCCACACCAACCCTCTTCTTTTTCTTTTTCTCTTTTTCCTTTTCCAGTAGATCTTTGAGCTCCTCCTGACCCTTTGCCAAGGTCATGAGTAGCTGTTGGAACTGTGAATTTTGCGCTTGTAAGTCTTTGACCGTCTGCTCTATATCCATCTTGCTGAAATAAAAAGTAGAGAGATAAGGAAACCTGGTGTGAAGACCTGCTTATGCATATGATGAATGATATGTTATTCATGTAATGCATTCAAGGATTCAGAAATTCAAATTTGTTGCAGACAAAAAGAACACACGTCATATTAATAAGAAGAATTTGTTAGTACATAAATGCCCCATGGGAAAAATAATACAATAATTCTAATGTAAAAAGACGTTGTGCATCCTCTTTGGTGCGATGTAGGTTTTGAGAGTCTGCTCTTCGTGAAGTTGGCGAGTAAGTTCTAAAACCTTCTTCTCACTGGCGTAGAATTGGGCTTCAAAAGTATCGTGTTCTCCCTTGAGCTGTATCCAGCTCCTTTGCAAATCTTCAAGTGATGTTGGCATGTCAGGATATAGGAGGGTGTATGGAACCTCTCCTTCTATAACAGGCTCTTTGATCACAAGAAGTATGTAGGGGTAAGGCATCATAAGACTTTGGGCGCGGGTTCGTACCCACTTGAGGTAAGGCTCAAGGGGGATGGAATTCTTGTGTCCCAAGGTCTTACTGTCCACTTTGTTGGGCATTCTCCAAGCTCGGATAAACCTTTGTCGAAGTCCTTGATCGTCATTGTCGAAGTCAAAAACCAAGTCTGGAATCAACATGTCACGTGGGCCATCCCTTCGGGCATACCCAAACTGTCTCAGAGCCAAGCAAGGCTTGTAGGTGATGCCTCCCCTAATGCCTAGTAGTGGGACATTAGGGAATTCCCCACAACGATCAATGATGATAACATTTTCTCTGGATCGAGAACACCAACGAACATCTGAATGTGTAAGAGTCATTAATCGTTGTGACCACCTCAAACCTTGGTCATTCTTCAAGACTGATTGGGGAAGGTGAGAAATAAACCACCTTGCTAGAAGAGGAGTACAACACATGAGAACACCTCTTTTCCTCATTGTTCGAGTGTGAAATGAGTGGAGGATATCCCCAAGCAATGTAGGCACCAGATTGCGAGCCATGAAAATCTTGACAGCATTGACATCTATAAGCTGGTCAGGGTTAGGGAACAAGACCAACCCATAGATGAGAAGAGCTACAATCTCCTCAAAAGTTGTAAGTCCAATGAATTCCAGTAGCTTTGGGCCTTCTCAAACAGAAACTTTGACAAGAAACCTTTGACACCACTTCTGGTTTCCCAATGACCTATGATATCAGATGGTTGCAAGTGTAAGGCTTGAGCAATATCTTCAGGCTTTGGATCTCTTTCCGTACCGTTGTAGGGTAGTTGATGGAGAATAGGAATCCTCAGGAATTGAGAAAATTCCTCAAAAGTAGGCACAAGCTGGTAATCAGGAAATGTGGAGCAGTGGTGTAGGGGGTCAAAGAACTGTAAGAGAACTTTCACCATGTCTACCTCAGTGTTGGTGTTGACTAAGTTGAGAAGACGACCATTCCTCTCGGTGAATGGAGAATTCTCAGGAATCCTTGAAGCTAGCTCCTTGAGTTGAGGAGGAATTCTTACAAGGTTGACTTGGATAGTTTTCCTGCGAAGTGAATCCATTACCTACAAAACAGGAACAAAGATGAAGATCCAAATCCTTGAAATGGTTAGTGGATGCATATGATGCTTCATGATGTTATGATGTTATACACAAGTATATATGTACAAACAAATCACACAAGATCCTAGTTTCAGGCTTGCATGGGGTTTCATAGGTAAGTACCCTCTTGAAATTTAGTTGGATCAACCTGTCCTATAAATAGTAATCGGGTTCTAAGGAGCTCAATATCACTGAATTATTTTCTGTGTTCATTGTTTCAATTTAGTCACTTTACTGGCGACCGAAATATTCCAAGAAAACAACCCTCAATTAGTGTAGTATCGAGTATCTACCAACTTCGGACTGCACCAAAGTCGGTCATCTCACTACCCCTAAAAAGGCCAAGATGGTCAAGTAAAGGTTCTAAAAGTCCATTAGTGCTTCATGACATCACTCAGCGGCCCCGTATTCTCTTTGATTGACTCAAAGTCTACCGGTACCCACAAATATGTCGCACTAATATAGCTATTGCTTCAACCATGTCGGTATACCCCGCACAGTTTCCACAACGTATTGCTATTTACCTATGAATGTTTCCCAAATCCGGGTAGAGGATTCAAACCCAAATAATAGAACCAAATGTAAAGCAATCAAGTCAAGCAAGATAAGCATGTAAAGGTGATTTAAACCCTAAGGTAACCCCACTTTTATATTAATCCCCAGCAGAGTCGCCAGTTCTGTGATGCGGTGGGAGAACTGACTTAAGGTTTTGCGTTTGTGTTCACAAATGTTTCGGTTTAGTAAGAGTCGCCACTGACTTTTTATTTTATCCAAAGGAAAGGTCAAAAAGCACAGGAAAGACCTTTGAGATTGTTTTTGGGTTCGCGGGGTAGATTATGAAAAGGGAAGGTGCTAGCACCCTTTTCATCCATGGTTTTCCACGGGCTCTTAGTTACTTGTTTTAGATCACTTGCTTTTGCTTTTCAATTGTTTGAAATGGTGCCTTTGTGTGTGGTTTTGAAAGTATTTTGAAAAGAGGCCATCGTTGTGGCAACCTTTGTAATGATTCTTGTTTGAATGTATACAAAGGTGTTTTGTCTTTTGAAAAATGTTTCAATGTTTGAAAGTTTGTTTTCGGAAATGTTTTGAAATTGTGTTGTGATGTGTTTTTGAAAATAGCAAGGATGTTTGCAAGTTTTGATCAAGTAACTATGAGCATTTACCTACCTACTCAAAGATCTTTCCTACATATTTTTAACCCTTTTACATTGTTGTTTTACCATTGCATTTGGTAAACAACATTGTGTTTGGATGTTAAACGGGACAGGCGCGGGTCATCGTATGACCATGATAGCAATTGTTCCAAGTATCTTAGCAAGTTTTTTGAGGGTCTAGATCATTTTGTATAGGCAACCAAGATAGCGTCATCGAAGGACTATGATCTTTTTGTTTTGTTTTTGTTTTGCCAAGATACCTAGCATGCATAACATGGCCATTTTAAAGGCAACAAGTGGATGAAACCCTAGGGGTGCTTGTGTGCATTATGTTTTCATTTTCATGCATTTTTGTCTTGTATTAGTCAAGCTATTTGTTTTTTATTTTGGTCTTGCATACAAACCCTAGTTTTGCTATCATGGCATATTTGAAAGCGATAAAATGCATAAAAGTAAATCTACAACTATTACAACATGATTATGGGGATGGGGATACAAATTTGAATAGGGGATGTTTTGCACAAAATAAAAGCCCTAAAATTATTACAACCATATTGAATTCTTTGTGCAAATAATAAATTGACAAATATTTAAATATGCAATATATTATAAATATGAAAAAAAATGTTTTTGTATTTTATTTTTATGTATGTAAAAATGAATTATTTAATGTCTTAAAAAATAAGAAAATGAAAAGATTATTTTTGAAAAGGGTAAAACCCTAATTTTGTTTTAAGAAAATATATATATTATAATTATTTATTTATGTACAAGAAAATAAAATAAAATATATACAAAATGTTTAAAAATTAAATGTGTGAGAAAAAAAATTATTTAAGTATATAAATAATAAAAATAAAAATATATAATATTTTTTGTATTATTTATGAATTTATTTTAAGAAAATAAATATATTAAACCTAATAAACTAAATATTATGCCAAAAATAAAATAAAAAAATAAAATAAAATGTGAAAATTTAAGGAAATAATTTTGGTAATTTTTTAATGTTTAAAATAAATAAATAAAGTCAGAAACTTAAAAAGAAATAAAAAATATGAAAAAATAAACAAATGGGCTAAGGGGTGCAAATAACAGAAATGGGGGTTGTTGTACCCCAAATTTTGACCTAAGATACCATCTCCCATCTGCATCATTACATTGCAAGGGTTTTGATCTATTTTTATCAATTTTCAAAGCAGTTTTAAATTCATAACTTTTTTAAGTCGAGAGCTGTTTATTTTTGAACGCTAAGTTTATTAATTGATCAGACAATGTTTATTAATTATTTATTATCTTAAATTTAAATAATTGGAATTTATTTTCAGTTATTATATAATTTAAAGATTTATAAATAATAAAGTAAATATTTGAAAAGACGGTTATTAATTGATCAAACAATGTTTATTGAATTATTTATCATTCTAAGTTTAAATAATTGAAATCTTATTTTCAGTTATTATATCTTAGAAGAATTATGAATAATGAAATAAATAATTGAACATAAGTTTATTGATCAATGATGTTTATTTAATTGTTTATTATTCTGAATTTAAGTAATTGAAATTTATTTTCGGTTATTATATAATTTAAAGAATTATAAACGATAAATAAACAATTGGAAAGAAGAAAAGAGTTAACTGGTAAAATATTGGAGTTTTTATTCATTTTATTCTAATTACAATTGTTATTTAAATACTGTATTATTTACAAAGTATTTACAAGGACAATTAGATAAAATGATTAAAGTAAAATAAAAGCTATCCTAATTTTTTCCTAAGTTCTAAATCTTCATCTTCTATCCAATGCTTCTTTGTTTGCTCATTTAATTTTACCTGCAAAATAATTAAAAGAAAAGTCAAAAATAAATATATAATTAAAAGCAAAAAAAATTAATTTAAGCGTTCATCATTAAAAGCAAACGGCTGGAATCAGTTTTTTACCCTTTTTGCAAATCACGGGATTTCTCCCGGTTCAGAAAAAGGGATGAATTTTTTATTGATAAAAATGAATGCACAATTTATAAAACATGCACAAATTCATTCTTTTGTCAAATTGCACATTTTTATTATAAACTGCATAATTAAAAAATCAATTGCACATTTCAAAAGTCCACTGCATATTTCAAAAGAAAACAAAACAGCATATGCAATGTTCAAAGCCAATTCCAACGTAAACATGCCAAAAAGTATGGAAGAAGTCAAAACATAAGGCTCCCATGCAGTAGACAAAGAGAGATATGCAGTTTAAACCATATATGCAAGCATAATATATTTCTTTTCTCATCATTTTCCAGCATTGTGCTTTTTCAGAACAAGTAAGTACATACTACATTTTAATGTTTCAATTGTACTTAAGAGAGAGAAGAGAGGAAGAGTTGGTTTTTACAGGTTTTGGCTTAGGCAGAAATGGATACAAAACAAACTGCAGCAGCATACAGTAAGAAAATGGGAAGCATAAAAAAGGAATATGGACAAACTGATGTAGCAGCCTAATGTGCAGAGAGAAGGCAGAAGTATAGTAAAATATACATAACCTGAATCGTCCAAAGCAAGCAAACGGTTATAACAACAAACAAACCCCTTCAAAAATTCAGGAGTTCACAACCTGTTTTGAAAAACCTTCAAACACTCAAAAACTGTCAAAAACAAATACAGTCATTTTCTTAAGGTCTAAAAGAAAAAAAACCTTCCACCTACTATCAAACCAAAACCATATAAGCTAAACCTGCATAAACCAGAGTAACCATGGCCTAAACCAGTATAACCATAAAGGCCATAACCTGTGTAAAACCAGTAAAGCCATCACCAAAAATCATAGCCATTTCAAAACACCATCAACATATCAAAAACCTGTTTCCATAACCTAAACAAAACTGTCCAGCCATCACCAAACCTTAAACCATTTCAGAACCATATGGCATAAAACCAGTAAAACCTATGGCCTAAACCATAAAACCTCATCAAACCATATAACCTGTCAATCCTTACAAAAACCACAGAACCAATTTCCAAACCCACATAGAAGCCTCAGAGTTATCATCATAGGCCATTAACAAAGGCAACAGAATCACAGCAAAAGAAGAAGAGAGAAAAGTACTCAAAGGCAACAGTGAAGCAGACAAAGGCTAGCAAGAGGAAGAAGAAAGTTTTTGTTTTTCAACAACATCATCAAACCACTAAACAAAAGAAGTAAGATACCAACCAGGATACCAAAGCAAGCTCACTTCGTTCACCTTTCCTTCCGCCCTTGGCCTCCTACGCACACCCAACCTTCCTCCCCCGTCTCCAAGGGTAACTTTTCTCTTTCTCTTTCTTTCAAAAATTCCTCAAATAATCACAATAACAATTTGAAGTCAGAAGCAAAAATGGACACAAAATCGTAACATGCAAATCGTAACAAAACCCTAACGAATAAAACGAAATTGTACCGTGAATCGATCACCCGGGCATCTCATTGGAGGGAAGAGGAAGATTGAGGTACTGGTGGCCTTTGGGCAAGAGAGTTCAGAGCATGAGAGAAGAAAAAGACGAATCAAGAATGCGTGAATGAACAAGAAGAACGGCGCTGCGTAACCAAACCCTAATCCCTTTTCCAAAGTTAAAACAATGTTTAAACCCTTAACAAATTATGTTTGGACCAGACTTGCTTCCTGCCTAAGCCCAAACGATTCCATAAAACACCCCCACCCCTTTTTCTCTTTTATTCTGGTTTTGGCCCTTTAGAAACCATTTGGCCCATGCATTGTTTATAGTTTACCCCCCCCCCCCCCCCCCCTTGTTCTTGATACACCTCTGTCCATTTTATTTCTTTAGCCCTTTTTAGAATTTTATCAATTTAGTTAATTACATAAGAGGCATTTTTAATTAAAACAATTTTAATAATTTGACCATTGTTTATTAAGTTTAACTTTAGGTTTATTTAGTAATTTTTAGTATTCCTTTTTTAATTAGGTTTAAGTTAGTAACCTTTTAAGTTTTAATTTAGTTTAATTATTTAATAACTCTTAAAATAATACTTTATATTAATATTAAAAAACATATAAAAATAAAAATGACTTAAAATTAAAAACATGTTATTTTCTTTAAATTATTTCCCTCGCTTTAGTTAATACTAATACAAAAGTATATAAAAAATAGAATTTAAGAATTAAAACATTTTCTTTTCTTTAATTAATATTAAACAAAAAATATTAAAAAAAATGCATGTTCACATCCTTTAGTTTGTTATTTAATCATTGTTATGGTTGTATATCATTATCTGCATAATTTTCTGTTAATTATTTTGTCTTTATTTGGTTATTCTGTTTACGTCTAAATCCAAGGAAAAACGATTAAATTTGTTGACTTCATGTCCTCAAGTCCAATCATGCGAATAGTTTCATTTCATTAAAACTTAAGACAATTTTTCTCAAATATTCACCCTTTTCAAAAATTGATACCTTTTAAGCCAAAAGTTTGACATTAGGTCGTCGCATCTTCAAAAAACCCGTCCGTACCCCTATTCGGCCACAACAATTTATTTTTAATCAAACAAACATTTCAATAAACAGATATTTCAAAAGGTTCCTATAGAGTACTATAGATACATTGGGTGCTAATACCTTCCCACTGTATAACCAACCCCCGAACCATAGATCTCTTTTCAAAAACGCCTTGTATTTTTATTACTTTTAAAAAGTATTATTTTACATTGCATATTTAGGGTTTTATTTCGCTCTTTCCCCTTTTCCCTTGGAAATAATAAAGCGCGGTGGCGACTCTTGCTTTTGTGAGGCGAATTAATCAATAATTCGATCTCCGATTTACCCCGCTACATTTTTTATCGCTACAGAATTGGCGACTCTGCTGGGGATAGATTTGCCTCTTGCTGGTCCATCCCTAAGTGGGTTAAGCCTAGTTTGTTTTATCTGTTTTATTATTATTTGATTTGTTTGATTATGTGTTTATATTGGGGTTGTTTGGGTTTTTTGCAAAGGACGAATCCTATACCCGGATTAAGTTACACTTAAGGAATAGGACGGGCGGTACAGTCATGTTAACTTTGAGGGAGTAATCCCGAAGAAGGAGGCATGAGATCCCCCACTCAATGGAAGGCCCTCTTGAACTTAATATTTGTTTACCGAGTAATCGGGAAGACATTATTATTTTCGACCTAGGAGCCAGAGAAATTGAGGACCGTAGAACCCTAACCCATCTTGGCCTTTTTAGGTGTAGCGCGGAGACTATAACGGAATAATTCGGAAGTAGTTGTTACGCGATGCTACGCTCGGATGAGTTTCTCTTGAGAATATTGCTAATTATTGAGTAATCAAGACGTTGGTAATATCCGAAGGAGGAATGTAGACTCTGGGAACTTTTAGAACCTTGTCTTACAGGTGTGATTAAACCGTTAGTACATACCTTGGGGTGAGCTTTACCCTCGACTCCATGCTGAAACGTTGAACCTTTGAACCCCATGTTTGTGAACTTCTGTGTAACTGTTGCATTATCATTCATTCATGCATTCATCCACATTTTTGTAAAAAAGCTTGTTTTTCAAGGAACTTAGGAATGGTTTTTGCAGACATCTCAAGTACTATTATTATGGAATTTGGAAGGAGAAACACTCGAAGTTTTAGTTTTAAGGAGCCCGAGATTGAAAAACTGAAGAGTTTAATTCCTAAGATCGAGAACCCGACGGATTTTCAGAAGAAGTATGGGTCCATTATACCTCTCATGAAGCGCAAGATGAAGGAAGGCATCCTTAGTACGTTGGTCCAATTCTACGATCCTTTGTACCGATGTTTCACCTTTCCGGATTACCAGTTGATGCCCACCTTAGAAGAGTACTCTTACATACTTGGTTTGCTGATCACCGACTGTGTTCCTTTTTCTGGATTAGAAGAGGAGCCCAAATCTCACGAGATAGCGACCATCACCCACTTGAAGAAGTCAGAGATAGAGGAGAACATGACTACAAAAGGGGGAATCCGAGGCTTGTCTGCGCAGTTTTTGTTGAGGAAAGCTCATCATTTCGCTGAGATAAAAGATACTATTGCCTTTGAAGACGTCTTTGCTCTACTCGCTTATGGTCTATTCTTGTTCCCTAACGTTGATAAGTTTGTGGACATCAACGCCATCAGAATTTTCTTGATTGGAAATCCGGTCCCTACGCTTCTAGGAGATACCTACTACTCCATCCATCTTCGAAACTCTTATCAAGGAGGGATGATTATTTGTTGTGCACCGTTGCTGTATCAGTGGTATGTTTCTCATCTACCTAGGTCTGATGTTTTCTGGGATCTCGAGAAGGAGCCGCGATGGGCGCGAAAAATTATGGCTCTCACTCATTTCGACATTGATTGGTATAATCGAGTTTACTATGACGTGAAGATCATCGATAGCTGTGGTGCTTTTCCTAACGTGCCTCTTCTTGGTATGAAAGGTGGAATTAATTATAATCCTGTTCTCGCGCGCCGTCAGTTTGGATACCCGATGAGGGACAAGCCAAACAACATCCATGTGAGTGGTTTCTTTCTACAAGAAGGACAAGATCATCAGGCATCTAAGAGGGAGATCGAAGGAGCTTGGCGCCACATCCATAGGAAAGGGAGAGATATGTTAGGACATAGAGGTGCCGTTTCTTTGGATCCTTATCTACAATGGGTCCGTGCTAGGGCTTGTGCTCTCAAGATGCCCTATAAACCCGAGAAACTTTTATTCCCCACCGTTGCATCATTATCTGTTGATATCCCTATCGAGAATATGGGAGAATACCAAGGAAATCTGGCTAGGATGAAGTCCGAGAGAGATGCTTGGAAAGAGAAGTATAATATGTCTGAATATGAGAATCGGGTCCTGACTCGACAACTAAGGGAAAAGGAGGATTTGCTCTTTATTCAAGACGGCTGGTTCATTGATCATGATGAGAAACTTCGTCAAAAGGATGCTTTACTGAAGAAGTATGATAGTGAAAAGAAGAGAAAGAAGGAAGGTTCGGTAAGCGTTGCTCTTGTTCCTAATCCGCAAAGGAAATCGTCGATCGACTGGTAGCTGAGAAGAAAGAGATGGAATACTTTTATAAAGGGAAGATCAGGAAGCTCCGGTTACAGTTGGCATTTGGTCCTTCATATGATGATTCTGAGTGATCTTTAGTTCTTAGTTTTATTTTTTATTGATGTCATTTTGTAAAACTCTGTAAAAGGGCTTCATGCTCCGAATTTTTAATTTACTGCTTTTATTATGGGCTTCATGCTCCGAAGTTGTAATTTACTGCTTTTATTATGGGCTTCATGTTCCAAAGTTGTAGTTTACTGCTTTATTATTGGGTTGTTATCCCAAAGTTGTAATTTATTGTTTTGTTGTTCCAAAGTTGTAAGTTGTAATTTACCGCTTTTGATTAATGGATGAGTTTTTGTTGTTCCAAATTCCTTTACCATTGATGTGTACAAAATCATTGAAGGTCCTTGAAAAACTATTAAAATGAATTATCATTTGCATCACATATCATGCATCATTCAACATTCCACTTCACATGTTTTCTAGAGTCTTATCCTTGTTTCTTTTTCCACTCCGAAGGGTTGTCAAGCTGTCTCATCGATACGATACTCGAGCCAATCGTCAGAGGAAGATGGAAGATCTGGAACAGGAAAACCATGAGCTTCGTGAGGAGGTCGCTACTCTTCGTGTCGGTATGGAAAAGTTAACTTCGCTAGTGGAAAGTTTGGTGGCTGTTCAGAATCATCCATCGACTACAGCTGCTGAGATTCAGACTTCGACTACTGTGATTTCCGAGATTGTCACCGTTCCAATATCTGTGACTCAAATCAACTCTCTGCTTCAACATCAGATGCCGAAAGGTTTTCCGTGGGGAATGCCTTACAACTTTGTGCCAGAGGGGTATCAGCCTGTCGTACAACCTTTGTTTCAACCTGCTTTGTCTCTTCCTCAACCAGAGACAACTGCCATGCCGCCAGTAATCCCGTCTGTAACACCTTTTCCGCAACCGGTAATGACAACTGTCGCTCATGTGGTTCACTCCGTGCCATACCTGAATGAACCTACTTATCCTGCCGAGCCTGCTGAAAGTTTGGGTCTTTTTGATAGAATGGAAGAATTTTAGGACCAATTCCAAGAAATGCAGAAGGAGCTCAGAGCGTTAAAGGGGAAGGATTTGTTTGGGAAGAACACGCATGATCTTTGTTTAGTTCCGAATGTCAAGATTCCAGCAAAATTCAAAGTGCCAGACTTTGAGAGATATAAGGGTGATTCGTGTCCTCGGAGTCACTTGACTATGTACGTGAGAAAGATGTCTACATATTCTGATGATCATGACTTGTTGATTCACTATTTTCAAGACAGTTTGACGGGTGCTGCTCTAAAGTGGTATATGGGTTTAGACAGTATTCGGATCCGCAACTTCAACGATCTTAGCGAAGCTTTTGTCCACCAGTATAAGTATAACATTGACATGGCACCGGACAGGGATCAACTCTGGGCGATGTCGCAGAGAGACAGAGAATCTTTTAAGGAATACGCCCAGAGGTGGCGTGAAATTGCTGCTCAAATCTATCCTCCTCTTGAGGAGAAAGAGATGACGAAGATATTCTTGAAGACTTTAGGTTCCTTTTACTATGAAATAATGATCGCCAGTGCACCCAGTGAATTCACCGAAATGGTAAGCATGGGCATACGGTTAGAGGAAGGGATTCGTGAAGGGCGTTTGGTTAAAGAAGGAAGTCCGTCTAGCAGTACTAAGAAATTTGGAAGTGTTTTCCCGAAAAGAAAAGAACAGGATGTCAGCGTGATCTTCCCAGGTAGACCGAGGAGAGGTTACTCACACGTTGCGGCAGTCACTCCGGTTGTCCGCCCAGCTTTGATGACCCCAGCTCATCAAACCCCGCCACCTCAACAACGGCCATTTCAGCAGCAGCCTCGACAACAGGCTTATCCATTCAACAATCAGAACCGTTCACCAAGAAAACCACAGTTCGATGCCATTCCTATGACTTATACTGAATTGTTCCCTGCTCTTATCAGAAAGAACCTCATAACGACAAAGCCTCCTCCTGTCGCACCGAATAGTACTTCTCCGTGGTACAAGGCAGATCAATTTTGTGAATATCATCAAGGGTCGCCGGGGCACAACCTTGAGAATTGTTTTGCTTTGAAGGCGGATGTGCAGAGATTGATTAAGAATAGTATCTTGTCTTTCAAGGATGTTAATCCAAATGTTAGAGATAATCCTTTGCCTCGACATGGGGCAGCATCAGTGAATATGGTGGAAGGCTGTCCGGGAAAGTTTCGAGTTTTTCAAGTTGAACACATAAGAGAGTCGTTGATCAGGTTACATCAGAGTTTGAGAAGACTTGCCTTTGTTAGGCATCAGCATGATTATGATGTTTGTGAATTTTGTTCAAGAGAGGTTGATTGCCCTATTGTGAAGGAGGATATTCAGAAATTGTTAGACCAGAGAGTTATCACTATTACATATGACAGAGATCCGGAGGATGAAGTGAATGTTATAATACCACAATTCAATTTGCCTGAATCAGTAGAGATCGTTTACGACAGTCAGACTGCACCTGTTGATCCTTTGATCATTTATCCACCTGGTCTTGTACCTTACAACTCAAACCAAGCTATACCGTATAAGTATAATGCCACGATGATTGAGAATGGGGTAGAAGTCCCTATACCGACAAGGCCGTCTTTTGTTAACATTGCTGATGTGAGTAGAGTTACGAGAAGTGGACGTGTCTTTGCAGCAGTACCTTTGAAGAGACCAGAAGTTCAAGTCAGGAGGCCCATACCGGCAGAAATTCCAGCAAGAAATGTTGAACCAAGGGTTGAGATAGGCCGATCCAGTGAACCTATCCCTCGCCCTGAGGATGATGAGATTCTGAAGCTTATCAAAAGAAGTGAATATAAGATTGTGGACCAACTTTTGCAAACTCCTTCCAAAATTTCTTTGCTTGCTTTACTAAGAGATTCTGGTGCCCATAGAGAAGCTTTGATGAAGGTTTTGGACCAGGCATTCGTGGATCATGATGTGACGGTTGACAAATTTGATGGAATTATGGGAAATATTACTTCGTGTAACAATCTTGGTTTCAGTGATGAAGAACTCCCGGAGGAGGGAAGGAACCATAATATGGCTTTGCATATCTCAATAAGTTGCGGAAATGATACCTTATCAAGTGTGTTGGTAGATACAGGTTTGTCGTTAAATGTAATGCCCAAAACTACATTGTCTCGACTCTCGTATCAAGGTGCTCCCATGAGACCCAGTGGAGTAATTTTCAAAGCGTTTGATGGTTCTAGGAAGACTGTCATTGGTGAAGTGGACCTTCCTATAGTGATTGGCCCTCATACTTTTCAGATCACTTTTCAAGTAATGGATATTCGTGCCGCCTACAGTTGCCTATTGGGTCGTCCATGGATCCATGATGCAGGGGCAGTCACTTCCACGCTCCATCAGAGATTGAAGTTTGTAAGGCATGGAAAGCTGGTAATGATTGGTGGAGAGCAGGCTATGGTGGTGAGCCATTTGTCATCTTTCTCTTTTATTGATGCTGATGAGGACGTTGGAACCCAATTCCAAGATCTATCTGTTGCTAATAATGAAGTGAAGAAGCAAGGGACATCTATTTCTTCTTTTGAGGATGCGCGACGAGTGGTTGAAAGTGGTTCGGCTGAAGGTTGGGGCCAGGTGTTGACTCTGCTCGAGAACAAGTCTGGAGAAGGTCTTGGTTTTCATCCCGTGTCTGCAAGAGTCAAGCAGGAAGTAGTTACTCGTCTGATACAAGAGGTTTTCCGAAGTGCAGGTTTTATCCACCCGACTCCTCCTGAGGTTGATGCTATAATAGGAGACGATTCTGAAGAGGATTTACCCGATTTTGTGACGCGTGGAGTGGTTTGCCAGAACTGGATTGCTGTTGATGTTCCTGTTGTGATGCACATTTCTGAGTAATGTTTTGTTTTATTTTCGAAAAAAACTTTCGCTCTGCCCAAGGCGAAAAGTATTTGTGTCGGGCTATGATGAAAATAAATCCTTTTGCTCTGCCCAAGGCAAAAGAGAAATGTCTGGGCTCTTTGTTTCAAGTATTTCCCTCCATGAATAAAAATGTTATTTTGTCCACTACTGTTTTATTTTTCACATTTTTCTGGGAAATAGTAATGAAAATTAATTGGTAGTAATAGGAAAATATAATAATATTTTGTTTCATTTGTACAACATTCATATTAATCGATTTCTAAAATAAAGCATAATCATATGTGCAGATTAATCCATGACTTAACCATTGAAAACAATGATCCTATGCCCTCTCCCAACTTTGAATTCCCTGTGTTCAGAGCCGAAGAAGAGGATAGTGAAGAGATTCCTGATGAGATTTCCCGTTTGCTTGAGCATGATGAAAAGACTATTCAGCCGTTTGAAGAACCTGTAGAGTTGATCAATTTGGGTGATGAAGAGGATAAAAAGGAAGTTAAGGTCGGAGCATTGCTTATCCCAGAGGTCAAAGAGAAAATGTTGGAGCTTCTCAAAGAGTATGTTGATGTGTTTGCTTGGTCCTACCAAGATATGCCAGGTTTGGACAATGATATTGTGGAGCATCGTTTACCGTTGAGACCTGAATGTCCGCCGATTAAGCAGAAGTTGAGAAGGACTCGTCCTGATATGGCTTTCAAGATCAAAGAATAAGTTCAGAAGCAGATTAATGCAGGTTTCCTCGTTACGTCGGTCTATCCTCAATGGTTAGCCAATATAGTGCCTGTTGCTAAGAAGGATGGCAAAGTTCGAATGTGTGTAGACTATAGAGATCTGAATAGAGCTAGCCCAAAGGATGACTTCCCATTACCGCACATTGACGTATTGGTCGACAGTACCGTAAAGTTCAAAGTCTTTTCTTTCATGGATGGTTTCTCTGGTTACAATCAAATCAAGATGGCACCAGAAGATATGGAGAAGACAGCTTTCATTACACCTTGGGGAACATTTTGTTATCGGGTTATGCCGTTTGGTTTGAGGAATGCTGGTGCAACGTACCAAAGAGCCATGACTGCTTTATTCCATGATATGATGCATAAAGAGATAGAAGTGTATGTAGATGACATGATTTCCAAATCACAAACTGAAGAAGATCATTTGGAACATTTATTGAAGTTATTCCAGCGTTTGAGAAAGTATAAACTCCGTCTGAATCCCAACAAGTGCACTTTTGGTGTTCGTTCTAGAAGACTTCTGGGTTTCATTGTCAGTCAGAAAGGTATTGAGGTAGATCCTGATAAAGTCAAAGCTATTCGGGAAATGCCTGCACCCAAGACGGAAAAACAAGTAAGAGGATTCCTTGGGAGACTGAATTATATTTCTAGATTTATATCTCATATGACTGCTACCTGTGGGCCGATTTTCAAGCTTCTCTGAAAGAACCAAGGATGTGTGTGGACAGAAGATTGTCAGAGAGCTTTTGATAGCATCAAAGAATATTTGCTTGAACCTCCCATTTTGATTCCTCCGGTGGAAGGAAGACCTTTGATTATGTAGCTGACTATATTGGAAGATTCCATGGGATGTGTGCTTGGTCAACAAGATGAGACTGGAAGAAAGGAACATGCCATATATTATCTGAGTAAGAAATTCACAGACTGTGAGTCTCGATACTCATTACTTGAGAAAACCTGTTGTGCTTTAGCTTGGGCTGCTCGCCGTCTGCGCCAGTATATGATTAACCACACCACTTGGTTGATCTCCAAAATGGATCCGATCAAGTATATCTTTGAAAAGCCCGCCTTATCTGGAAGAATAGCCCGTTGGCAGATGTTGTTGTCCGAATATGACATTGAGTATCACACTCAGAAAGCAATCAAAGGGAGTATTTTAGCCGATCATTCGGCTCACCAACCAATTGACGATTATCAATCCATCAAGTTTGATTTCCCGGATGAAGATGTTATGTACTTGAAAGCTAAAGATTGTGAAGAGCCGTTACCTGAAGAAGGACCTGATCCCGAATCCCATTGGGGTTTAATATTTGATGGAGCTGTGAATTCTTATGGAAATGGAATTGGGGAAATCATCGTCACTCCCCGAGGTACTCATATCCCGTTCACGGCGAGATTGAAGTTTGACTGCACGAACAACATGGCTGAATATGAGGCATGTATTATGGGTCTCGAAGAAGCAGTGGATCTAAGGATTAAGATTCTTGATATTTATGGAGATTCGGCATTGGTAATTAATCAAATCAAAGGAGAATGGGAGACTCGTCATCCTGGTTTGATCCCTTACAGAGACTATGCTAGAAGATTGTTAACTTTCTTCAACAAAGTGGAATTACATCATATCCCTAGAGATGAGAACCAAATGGCTGATGCTTTAGCTACTTTGTCTTCGATGTTTCAAGTGAATGGTTGGAACGATGTGCCTACAATCCGAGTTATGCGCCTCGATAGACCTGCTCATGTGTTCTCAGTAGAAGATGTTACCGACGACAAACCGTGGTTCTATGACATTAAACGTGTTCTTCAAACTCAAGAGTACCCGCCTGGGGCATCCAATAAAGATAGGAAGACATTGAGAAGATTAGCAAGCAGTTTCTTCCTCAATGAAGAAGTTTTGTATAAGAGGAATTACGACATGGTTTTGCTCAGATGTGTAGACAGACGTGAAGCAGACATGCTGATGCAAGAAGTACATGAAGGGTCCTTTGGCACTCATGCCAACGGACATGCAATGGCTAAAAATATGTTGAGAGTTGGTTACTATTGGATGACAATGGAATCTGATTGCTGCAAATATGTGAAGAAATGTCATAAATGCCAGATTTATGCGGACAAGATGCATGTGCCACCGACCCTCCTCAATGTTATCTCTTCACCTTGGCCTTTCTCTATGTGGGGCATTGATATGATTGGAATGATTGAACCCAAAGCTTTGAATGGTCATCGTTTCATCTTGGTAGCGATCGATTATTTTACTAAATGGGTGGAAGCAGCATCTTATGCTAATGTAACCAGACAGGTGGTAGTCAGATTTATCAAGAATCAGATCATTTATCGATACGGTATCCCGAGCAAGATCATCACTGATAATGGTTCGAATTTGAATAACAAGATGATGAGAGAGCTTTGTGAAGAGTTCAAGATCGAACATCATAATTCTTCTCCTTACAGACCGAAGATGAATGGGGCAGTCGAAGCTGCTAACAAGAACATCAAGAAGATTGTCCAGAAGATGGTGGTAACTTATAAAGATTGGCATGAAATGCTTCCGTTTGCTTTACATGGATACCGTACTTCAGTTCGAACCTCAACAGGTGCAACCCCATTTTCCCTAGTTTATGGTATGGAAGCAGTACTCCCCGTGGAGGTCGAGATTCAGTCTATGAGAGTTTTGATGGAAGCTAAACTTTCTGAGGCTGAATGGTGTCAAAGTAGATATGATCAGTTGAATTTAATTGAAGAGAAGAGATTGACAGCTTTGTGTCACGGTCAATTGTATTAGCAGAGGATGAAGAAGGCTTTTGATAAGAAGGTTCGACCACGCGAGTTCAGAGAAGGTGACCTTGTACTCAAGAAGATATTATCTTTCCAACCTGATTCTAGGGGCAAGTGGGCTCCGAATTATGAAGGACCGTATGTCGTTAAGAAAGTTTTCTCTGGAGGTGCTTTGATTCTCACCAATATGGACGGTGAAGAGCTCCCGCGTCCCATGAACGCCGATGCAGTCAAGAAGTATTTCGCTTAGGTTTGAGTTGACAGTTTGCTAAGTTGAAAACCCGAAAAGGCGGCTTAGGCAAGCTTTTGGTCAGACCAGTCTTGGCATTTGAGCACATTTCGGAATTCGAAGTTGTTAGGGAGAATAGTGATCATTGTTTTTGTAACCCTTGTCTTTCATGTACTATTTCCCAAAATTTTGTAAACCGTTGGAGTCGCGTTGTTAGCGAACTACCATCTTATTAATGAAATTTGAGCATTTACCTTTTGTGGGCAAAATTTTAATTTTTACAGAAAAATTTGAAACAAAATTATTTTAAAATATTCTTATTTTAAAAATGTGTAATGAAAGGAATATTAACAGTTGTTCCAAGGATGGTCAAGCCATGAAATGCAAAACAGTATAGTAATTTATCCTTGCATGATGAACATGTTTCGTTTCAAAATCGTCATGAGGTGTTGGTTGTGTAAGCTTGTGTTTCTGGTGGTACTAAGTTTGGTGACTTCCCAGTTGCTCCAGTTAAGCGTTGTTTTGGATACCTTTATTCGCGCCAGATTTCTGAAGTGTGGTACGCTTTGTCTCATGCCAGTGATCTATTGGTATTAGAAGATTGGATTTGAATGCTTTTCTCCTCAGAAGACTTGGGCCTTGTGGCGTGTTACGCTCCGACGTTGCTTTGTGGTCCCAGTTCCAGTTATCTTCCGTCTTTTTTAAGATTGGCCGAGTATCTATTATGTCGTGACATCTTATTGTCTTCAAGATATTCCGTCTGCTTGTTTCGTCAGCATAACATTCATTTATTCATTTACACTTATATCACGCATGCATATTCACATTTGCCGTTGATTTTGGGTTGTACTTTGTTTATTCAAACAGCGTACATGTTTCTTCCCAAGTAGAAGGTTAGCTTAGGCAGAAAATGTGCTTCCTTTCTAAATTCCCCAACTGAGCTAATCCTCGTGGATGATTTTTGATTTAGCTTACCTTGTCTATTTCTGGATGGGATGAATCCCCAATCAAGTTACTTCCTCATTGGGTGGAGTCTTGTTTGACTTTTTTCTCTCTAGTTTATCCCTGGATGAAGTTGTTGTCTCTTGCATAGGCTATCTCATGATTTTTCCCAGTGAAGTCGCGACCTAGACGAATGGTGCATTTATTTTGCACACTTTAAGTATGTGATCTCCTCGGGAAGGATTGATTCATGGTTCTCTTTGACGAAGATTTTTATTCTCTGCCAGTGTCATCGCAATTTCCTTCTGAGTTATTTTTGGAAAAACGACAAGCGGCAGCTCTTCACGAGCAACTTGTACGTTATCATTATTGGAAAATGGCAAGCGGCAGCTCTTCACGAGCAACTTGTGCGTTATTATTATTTTCGGAAAACGACAAGCGGCAGCTCTTCACGAACAACTTGTACGTTATTATCTTGTGGAAAACGACAAGCGGCAGCTCTTCACGAGCAACTTGTGCGTTATTATTTTTGGAAAACGACAAGCGGCAGCTCTTCACGAGTAACTTGTACGTTATCATCGTTGGAAAACGACAAGCGGCTGTCTCTTCATGAGCAACTTGTACATTATAGACATCGTTGGAAAACGACAAGCGGTAGCTCTTCACAAGCAACTTGTACGTTATTATTTTGGAAAACGGCAAGCGGCAGTCTCTTTATTTGAGCAACTTGTACGTTATTATTTTTCTGGAATACAGCAAGTGGCAGCTTCTTTATTTGATCAGCTTGTATGTGATTAGCATATTATTTTTCTGGAATACAGCAAGCGGCAGCTTCTTTATTTGAGCAGCTTGTATGTTATCGGTATTTTATTTTGGAAAACAGCTAGTGGCGGCTTCTTTATTTGAGCAGCTTGTATGTTATTGACATTCCTGGACGACAGCAAGTGGCAGCCTCTTTATTTGAGCAGCTTGTATGTCATAATATTTTTTGGAAGACAGCAAGTGGCAGCTTCTTTATTTGAGGCAACTTGTGTATCTACAATCTCATTATTATTTCAGCATTAATGAGTACATCTCGGGAAATCTCGCAGAGAAATTTGTTATGAATCTTTACCTTCAGAAGTCGGTAATCCGTCATCAGCAAATTTGATACTTTTTGTCTGTCGCTGACCTTGAGTTGTGAACTCACTGTTATTTTGGGTCAATAATCTGTTTTATGGCCTATGCAAGATGCCTTCTTTGTTAGGGTCAGAGGTCGCATTCCCTCAATTTTATTCGCTGTCAAGAGTCTGTCATTTGAAGTCGATGGCTCGTTTCCCCAGTAGTGTATAATCCATGTCTCTGTGTTTCGTTGGTGTTTGATTTCTCCAGCATTGTCTTGTTCCAATACAATATTTTCCTCTGCGAATTCAATCACTACATTCATATCAAACATAATGGCGGTATCTTAGGGCAAAAATTTGCGTATTATGTATTTAAGTACCTTCAATCTCGTCGAGACGAAGATTTTAATCTTCATATCTCCGGATAGAAGAAACTTAAATAGGGGCAGCTGTTGTACCCCAAATTTTGACCTAAGATACCATCTCCCATCTGCATCATTACATTGCAAGGGTTTTGATCTATTTTTATCAATTTTCAAAGCAGTTTTAAATTCATAACTTTTTCAAGTCGAGAGCTGTTTATTTTTGAACGCTAAGTTTATTAATTGATCAGACAATGTTTATTAATTATTTATTATCTTAAATTTAAATAATTGGAATTTATTTTCAGTTATTATATAATTTAAAGATTTATAAATAATAAAGTAAATATTTGAAAAGACGGTTATTAATTGATCAAACAATGTTTATTGAATTATTTATCATTCTAAGTTTAAATAATTGAAATCTTATTTTCAGTTATTATAATTTAGAAGAATTATGAATAATGAAATAAATAATTGAAGAGAAGTTTATTGATCAATGATGTTTATTTAATTGTTTATTATTCTGAATTTAAGTAATTGAAATTTATTTTCGGTTATTATATAATTTAAAGAATTATAAACGATAAATAAACAATTGGAAAGAAGAAAAGAGTTAACTGGTAAAATATTGGAGTTTTTATTCATTTTATTCTAATTATTACAATTGTTATTTAAATACTGTATTATTTACAAAGTATTTACAAGGACAATTAGATAAAATGATTAAAGTAAAATAAAAGCTATCCTAATTTTTTCCTAAGTTCTAAATCTTCATCTTCTATCCAATGCTTCTTTGTTTGCTCATTTAATTTTACCTGCAAAAGAATTAAAAGAAAAGTAACAAATAAATATATAATTAAAAGCAAAAAAAATTAATTTAAGCGTTCATCATTAAAAGCAAACGGCTGGAATCAGTTTTTTACCCTTTTTGCAAATCACGGGATTTCTCCCGATTCACAAAAAGGGATGAATTTTTTATTGATAAAAATGAATGCACAATTTAAAAAACATGCACAAATTCATTCTTTTGTCAAATTGCACATTTTTATTATAAACTGCATAATTAAAAAATCAATTGCACATTTCAAAAGTCCACTGCATATTTCAAAAGAAAACAAAACAGCATATGCAATGTTCAAAGCCAATTCCAACGTAAACATGCCAAAAAGTATGGAAGAAGTCAAAACATAAGGCTCCCATGCAGTAGACAAAGAGAGATATGCAGTTTAAACCATATATGCAAGCATAATATATTTCTTTTCTCATCATTTTCCAGCATTGTGCTTTTTCAGAACAAGTAAGTACATACTACATTTTAATGTTTCAATTGTACTTAAGAGAGAGAAGAGAGGAAGAGTTGGTTTTTACAGGTTTTGGCTTAGGCAGAAATGGATACAAAACAAACTGCAGCAGCATACAGTAAGAAAATGGGAAGCATAAAAAAGGAATATGGACAAATTGATGTAGCAGCCTAATGTGCAGAGAGAAGGCAGAAGTATAGTAAAATATACATAACCTGAATCGTCCAAAGCAAGCAAACGGTTATAACAACAAACAAACCCCTTCAAAAATTCAGGAGTTCACAACCTGTTTTGAAAAACCTTCAAACACTCAAAAACTGTCAAAAACAAATACAGTCATTTTCTTAAGGTCTAAAAGCAAAAAAACCTTCCACCTACTGTCAAACCAAAACCATATAACCTAAACCTGCATAAACCAGAGTAACCATGGCCTAAACCAGTATAACCATAAAGGCCATAACCTATGTAAAACCAGTAAAGCCATCACCAAAAATCATAGCCATTTCAAAACACCATCAACATATCAAAAACCTGTTTCCATAACCTACACAAAACTGTCCAGCCATCACCAAACCTTAAACCATTTCAGAACCATATGGCCTAAAACCAGTAAAACCTATGGCCTAAACCATAAAACCTCATCAAACCATATAACCTGTCAATCCTTACAAAAACCACAGAACCAATTTCCAAACCCACATAGAAGCCTCAGAGTTATCATCATAGGCCATTAACAAAGACAACAGAATCACAGCAAAAGAAGAAGAGAGAAAAGTACTCAAAGGCAACAGTGAAGCAGACAAAGGCTAGCAAGAGGAAGAAGAAAGTTTTTGTTTTTCAACAACATCATCAAACCACTAAACAAAAGAAGTAAGATACCAACCAGGATACCAAAGCAAGCTCACTTCGTTCACCTTTCCTTCCGCCCTTGGCCTCCTACGCACACCCAACCTTCCTCCTCCGTCTCTAAGGGTAACTTTTCTCTTTCTCTTTCTTTCAAAAATTCCTCAAATAATCACAATAACAATTTGAAGTCAGAAGCAAAAATGGACACAAAATCGTAACGTGCAAATCGTAACAAAACCCTAACGAATAAAATGAAATTGTACCGTGAATCGATCGCCTGGGCATCTCATTGGAGGGAAGAGGAAGATTGAGGTACCGGTGGCCTTTGGGCAAGAGAGTTCAGAGCATGAGAGAAGAAGAAGACGAATCAAGAATGCGTGAATGAACAAGAAGAACGGCGCTGCGTAACCAAACCCTAATCCCTTTTCCAAAGTTAAAACAATGTTTAAACCCTTAACAAATTATGTTTGGACCAGACTTGCTTCCTGCCTAAGCCCAAACGATTCCATAAAACACCCCCACCCCTTTTTCTCTTTTATTCTGGTTTTGGCCCTTTAGAAACCATTTGGCCCATGCATTATTTATAGTTTACCCCCCCCCCCCCCCCCTTTGTTCTTGATACACCTCTGTCCATTTTATTTCTTTAGCCCTTTTTAGAATTTTATCAATTTAGTTAATTACATAAGAGGCATTTTTAATTAAAACAATTTTAATAATTTGACCATTGTTTATTAAGTTTAACTTTAGGTTTATTTAGTAATTTTTAGTATTCCTTTTTTAATTAGGTTTAAGTTAGTAACCTTTTAAGTTTTAATTTAGTTTAATTATTTAATAACTCTTAAAATAATACTTTATATTAATACTAAAAAACATATAAAAATAAAAATGACTTAAAATTAAAAACATGTTATTTTCTTTAAATTATTTCCCTCGCTTTAGTTAATACTAATACAAAAGTATATAAAAAATAGAATTTAAGAATTAAAACATTTTCTTTTCTTTAATTAATATTAAACAAAAAATATAAAAAAAATGCATGTTCACATCCTTTAGTTTGTTATTTAATCATTGTTATGGTTGTATATCATTATCTGCATAATTTTCTGTTAATTATTTTGTCTTTATTAGGTTATTCTGTTTACGTCTAAATCCAAGGGAAAACGATTAAATTTGTTGACTTCATGTCCTCAAGTCCAATCATGCGAATAGTTTCATTTCATTAAAACTTAAGACAATTTTTCTCAAATATTCACCCTTTTCAAAAATTGATACCTTTTAAGCCAAAAGTTCGACATTAGGTCGTCGCATCTTCAAAAAACCCGTCCGTACCCCTTTTCAGCCACAACAATTTATTTTTAATCAAACAAACATTTCAATAAACAGATATTTCAAAAGGTTCCTATAGAGTACTATAGATACATTGGGTGCTAATACCTTCCCACTGTATAACCAACCCCCGAACCATAGATCTCTTTTCAAAAACGCCTTGTATTTTTATTACTTTTAAAAAGTATTATTTTACATTGCATATTTAGGGTTTTATTTCGCTCTTTCCCCTTTTCCCTTGGAAATAATAAAGCGCGGTGGCAACTCTTGCTTTTGTGAGGCGAATTAATCAATAATTCGATCTCCAATTTACCCCGCTACATTTTTTATCGCTACAGGGGTGTCAAAAGCAAGGCAAGCAAGCCCAGCCCATTTTCCACTTCATCCATGTCCTCTGATCAAACAAAAACGTGCGCCCTGTTCAAACCTGGAAATCCTGCATACGTGCTCAAAAGCAAAAACTTACAACATGAAAGTTATAGAGCATAACCACACGATTCTAACCATGTAAAAAACTTAATCTAACTCTCAAAGACCAGAGAGAATTTCTCTGGCCCTAATTTCTAACCTAGTTTTTTTAGAAAGTTCATCATTTAAATTCTCCCAGCTCAATTAACTTAAATGAATTCTATGCATATGTACAGCTCAAGGGCAATGAGGACTACATTTTTTATTCATAAACCTAAGCCTAATGATTCCTAAATAGAGAGATAGAAGTTTGAAATTTACATGTTTTAGTCAAGCTCGAGTATGGCAATGTAGGGGTTGTGAGTGAGGCCTGAGATACTTGTGAGCTTGCTTGAAGTTCCCTTGAGCTTTCCCAATGCTTAGCTAGCTTTGAACTTGCTTGAATCTCTCTATAGAACTCAACCTGCAAAGTCAGAATTTGAAAATGGTGAAGTGTGTAAATGGAGTTACAGTGACTTGGGAATGGTTGAGATAGTTTAGGTAGGTTGTATGGAGTGTGTTGGAAGAGGTTTGGGGCAAAACGCACGAGGCAATTTGAAGATGGAAGTGAAACTGCAGAACTTGCCCTGTTTTGACAAGAAATTGTGTTTTGGTGTTTTGGTGTTTTGGAAAGTTTGAGAGGTGGCTAGCTCGTGTTTCTGGCTTTAGGCAATATGCAAGACTTGTTTGAAATGTTTACAAACTTTGGTTTTAACAGATACAAGAGTTGTGGTGATTTTGCAAGTTGACTTGCTTTTGAAGAAAATGTGAAATGACAATGCTCAAGAGCCTGTACAGGCCTCCTTCCTAGCTGCACAAAGTTGGTGTACCTTTGCCTAATTTTGTGGAGTTGGTTTGCTGTAAAGGATTGGGTTCACAGCTCAAGAGGAACAACTTGACATAAAGCCAACTTTATGAAAATGACATTGTTATCTTTATGCCATAAATGGAATAAACCTTCGTACAATGCTTCATTGATCAGAACAACGCCTCTAACCAATGTGTTTGCATTTAATTTTTGAGTGTGGAAGGGTTTAAGGACCTGTAAACCAATTACAAGCATGGTTGGGCAGAAATTGCAACTTGTATCAACATGAAAAATGCCATGGACCAAAGTGATATTTTGCGAAATTCAAACCTTCAATTCTCCCTAACCACAAATGATTTTGGAGAGTTCTTGGACATTTTGGAAAGCTTGTAACATGATCTACAATCCATATTTAAAATGCATTTTGAGATTCCAATTGGAACTATGTGAAAAATTTCCATGAAGATAGGTCAAAATCCTGCCTAAACTAGGGCAAAATTTCACTAAGTTAGAAAGTTTTTGGACCCTTGTTCACAAAATCATAACATGAGATCAAAGCATCTTTTGGGAAAAATTTGTGAATAAAAGTTGTAGATTTTATGGAGGAATACAACTTTCATGTTGGAGGTTTTTTTTGAATCCAATTGCATCATGGTGAAAAAGTTGGGAAAAGTTGGGAAAAAATAAGAAATTTTCATAACTTAGAAAATTTCTAAGTTATGAAAATTTTCCATTTTAAACCCTAATTTTCAAAAATAGGTTTCTTGGTGAACAATTTTCATGTTTTGACACATCTTGATGAAAAATGACCCTTCGCACTTGATTTTGACCAAAAAGTCAAAGTTTGACTTTTCAGTGTACAATTGATTTTTGATCAGTTGACTGGAAAATTCATCTGTCAATCCAATGCATTTGAGATCTTTTGAACCTTGTGAATAAGTCAAGATGATGCCATTGAGTCCTTGAATCCATGCTTGAACCTAATTTTCCATTGGCTAGGTTAAAAATCAAAAATTACCCTTCTGCAGTCAAAACCCTAAAAATGACCATTTTGCCCTTTTGAAGATCTGATCAAATTTCTTGAGGAGTTGTGGTCCAAACTTGATCAAATGGTTCATATGAGTTTATAATGTTGATGTGGATCAAAAATTATGAGGTTTGACTCTAAATTGGCCACAGTTGACTTTTTCCCCAATACAGTTGATTTTTATGTCAATTGTCCAATTGACTGGGCAAAAATGTGATTCAAAGCTTGAAACTTGGTATGGAAAATCTTATAAGTCCAACATGAAGTATGAAAGTCATTTTAAGCATTGGAAGTCCAAAAATCCATGTGCAAACTCAAACCCTAATTTCAGGTCAATAGTGCAAGGAGATGTCTTGAGCAGAGCAAACCCTAATCCTGTCTGGAGTCCAAAGAGTCTTGTGAGGGGAAATCCTGATAAAATGAGAGGGAAAATTTTGGGGTATAACACAACCTGTTTAGTCTTTAAAAATAAAACAACTTTCATTACTATGCAGCGGATTCACAAAATTCAACTGAAAACACCATAACATCTTGTCCAACTCAAAAAATGAAAACCAACAATAAAGAAAACATATGTTCATCCCCCCGAGTGCTACGTATCAGAGCGACAACACTGACTCAGACTAACGAAGGTAAGATATATCCTTCTTGATTTCCTGGACTTTAGCAATAGAGGGCAACATTCAAACAGAAGGGGTGAGATATTGAACCATATAATTGAGTGTATGATAAACAATATATTAGATCAGATTATGTAAAATCACAATTCACAACTTTCAACCAACATAAATCATCACAAGTCAATAACACAACAACTTAAATATGCAACACGGAATGTGACTCGTTACAATGCACATGCATGTGGTACCATTGGAGCAGAATTCCCAACTTAAAAATGGAGCAGAACTCCCAACTTAGAAATTACCAATTAATAGAGGCATCAATAAGGCATAAGCCTTCAACTTAATATTTTGCCAATCTAGACCAACTTAACAAGCATCACCTCCAACTTGATATGTGATGTATGCGACAACATGAATAAATGCAACATCAACAACAACATAACAACATTGGCATAGGCCTACAACTTAATAATAATTCAACCCTGGCCATAGACCTATAACTTGGTATTTCAACAACAACAATTAACGCAACATTGTCATAAGCCTATAATATAATATTTGCCCATAATTAGAGGCATCTTAACATAATTCATCAAACTACAATTCTCAATTCAAAACAACTTATACAACACTGGTATCGACCAAAACAACATATACGGGCAAAAGGGCTAGAAAACTACGCACCCCTCGACATGCATAACAACTAAGAAGATTAACAACTAACTTATACTCCTCGGCCCAACCTACAACTTCATGCTGCTCAGCAACAGTATCGTGCTCCTCGTCACGCCTCGCTGCCTAAACGCCACTCGAAACCTAACACCATCAGCATCCTCCTCGACCACTAGTTCCGTCCAACAGCATGGAACAACATAACGTCATAACGTCCACATCAATATGATTCATAATTTTCGACCAACTGCTCAGAATACCACCATAACGGGCAACTATATTTCCTATAAACAGATTCGTTACTTGTACAAAATAGTCACGTAGAAACCCACCTAAAACGACCACAACTACAATCCCTAATTTCCTGACAACTGCTCGAAATACCACAACATCATAATGACCACACCACCCGGTGATAAACTACAGTAACCTAATCATCGATTCTATCGGGCAATCATACATACAACTCAAAATTCCCATAATACTACTAACGGGAAACTTCAACAACATGTTCACTAATCATGTGATACAGTTATACAGTGACTCCCTAACGACCATAACATAGAGAAATGGGCAACTTCGATAACAGATCCAGAAACATCAATGCATACAGTCATATAAACGACCAATTCCCACATGATACACATCATAAATCCCATTATAAGGTCAGAACCACACCCTTACCTGGATTGAAGTTTGCTCAACCAAAGCTCTGACCGTAATCCTTGCTTTGCTCTACTCAACACCGAGCAGCTGCTCCTCTCGTCGTGCGGATTCACACGGTCAGCGCACAGAACTCTTTATACACCAACTAAATCAAATCCTTGTGTCAGCTTAACCTTATATATCAATCCTATTGGGCCTAACATACACACCCCCACTTTACTACTTCCAACAAATAACATGAGCCCAACACAATTGTTTTATTAATTCCAACATTATTATTATTATTAATCAACTATTTAATTAATTAATAATAATCCAACAATTATCCCCAAAACTCTCAACATCTCCCAACTTCAACAAATAATCCAAAAATAATTTAATTAAATAATTAATTAAATAAACGGGCGTTACAACTCTCCCCCACTTATGATATTCATGTCCTCGAAAATTTACCTTATTCAAACAACTCAGGATAGGAGTCCTGCATCTTACTTTCTAACTCCCAAGTCATGCTTTCTCTGATAGCTCCTATCCATAATACTTTCACCAAAGCAATTTCCTTGCCTCTTAAAGTCTTCATTTCACGATCCGTGATTCATACAGGCATCGTCTCCACAGTATGATTATCCCGTACTTGCACATCATCCATATGAATCACATGAGATGGATCTGAAATATACTTCCGGAGTTATTACACATAAAACACATCATGAAAATTTGAGAGATTAGGCGGTAAGGCCAATCTATAAGCAACATTCCCAACTCTTTCCGAAATCTGATATGGACCAATGCAATGAGAAGTGAACTTCTTAGACTTCAATGCTCGCCCAACACCAGTCACAGGTGTAACTCTCAGAAACACATGGTCACCGGCTTGAAATTCCAAATCTTTTCTTCGCTTATCATGGTAACTCTTCTGTCTACTTTTGGAAGCTTTCATATTTTCTCGAATAAACTTCACCTTCTCAGTAGTCTCATGAACAAGTTCAGGTCCAAGCATTACACTTTCTCCAGATTCATGCCAACATAAAGGAGTTCTACATATCTGACCATACGACGCTTCAAAAGGTGCCATTCCAATACTAGAATGGTAATTGTTATTATAAGTGAACTCTATTAACGGAAGATAAGTATCCCACGAACCTCCCTTCTCAAGAACACATGCTCTTAACAAATCTTCTAACGACTGAATAGTTCTTTCTGTTTGACCATCCGTCTGAGGATGATACGCTGAACTCAACCTCAACTTCGAACCCAACGCTTCCTGAAAACTCTTCCAAAAATCTGAAGTAAACCTCAGATCTCTATCTGACACAATGCACAAAGGAATACCATGCAACTTTACAATTACACTAGTGTAAATATCTGCCAACTTCGATACTGGAAAACTGATGTTAATAGGAATAAAATGAGTCGAAATTTGTAAGCCTATCAATAATCACCCAAATTGAATCATGTCCTCTTGAAGTATTAGGTAATCCCGTCACAAAGTCTATCGAAATGCTATCCTATTTCCATTATGAAACTTCTAACAGTTGCTTCAACCCTTCAGGTTTCTGATGTTCAACTTTCGACTTCTGACAAGTTAAACATGCATAGATAAACCAAGCCACATTGCTCTTTGTTTCAGGCCACCAAAACAAATTCTTCAAATCTTGATACATTTTTGCAGCTCCCGGATGAATACTCAACTGGCTTCTATGACTTTCCTCAAGAATCACTTTCTTCATCTCCGCGTCATCAGGAATACAAATTTGATTACAAAATCTTAACACACCTTGTGCATCTAACTTGAAATCATTAATCTCAGATTGATCGATTTCAACCATCAAATCTACCAATTTCACGTCTAACTTCTGAGCTTCTTTGATACTGTCCAGAAATTCATTGTTAATTTTCAACATTCCCAACATAACACTTTGCGGTGTCACTTTGCAAACAAAGCCCATGTCTCTGAACTATTCAATTAATTCCAACTCTTTAACCATCATTGCCGACATATGTAAAGTCTTTTAACTTAGTGCATCAACCACCACATTCGCTTTTCCTGGATGACAACTCAAACCGAAATCATAATCTTTTAACAACTCCAACCACCTTCGTTGTATCATATTCAATTCTTTCTGGTCAAATATATATTTTAAACTCTTATGATCGCTAAATACTTCAAATCTAGAACCATAGAGGTAGTGTCTCCAAATCTTCAGCACAAAAACAAATGCAACAAGCTCTAAATCATGTGTAGGGTAGTTCTTTTCATGCATCCTCAACTGCCTTGATGCATAAGCAACTACCTTATCATTCTGCATAAGCACACCTCCTAAACCCATCTTAGAAGCATCGCAATATACCACAAAAGGTTCTCCTGGATTAGTTAATGTCAAAATTAGAGCCGACGTCAATCTCTTCTTCAATTCTAAAAAAATTTCCTCACACTGAACATCCCACACATAAGCTCTACCTTTACAAGTCAACTTAGTCAACGAAAGTGCCAACTTAGAAAAACCTTTGATAAATCTTCTATAATAACCAGCTAATACCAAAAAGATTCTAATCTCGGTAGCCGACTTTGGAGTTTCCCACTATAACACAACATCTACCTTAGATGGATCTACAACAATGACACTACCTGGGATCACATGACCGAGAAAACTAACCTCCTTTAACCAAAATTCACACTTAGACAGCTTTGCATACAACTTCTTCTCTTTCAAAATTTGCAATACTATTCTTAAGTATTTTGCATGCTCTTCTTTCAATTTAGAGTAAATCAAAATGTCATCAATTAACACCACTACAAATTGATCCAAACAAGTATGAAAGATACAGTTCATGTACTCCATTAATACTCCTGGCGCATTAGTAACACCGAAAGGTATCACCGAATACTCATAATGTCCATAACGCATTCTAAAAGTCGTCTTCTGGATATCTTCATCTTTAACTTTAATCTGATGATAGCCCAACCTCAAATCAATCTTACTAAACACACGAGCACCCACCAATTGATCCATCAAACCGTCTACTCATGGAAGTGGATACTTGTTCTTAATCTTCACTTTATTCAATTGTCTATAATCAACACAAAGCCTCATACTTCAATCTTTCTTCTTTACTAGCAACACTGGAGCTCCCCACAATGATACACTTGGTATTACGAATTTCTTCTGAAGTAACTCTTTCAATTGCTTCTTTAATTATGACAATTTAGATGCAGACATCATGTATGGTTCCTGTTGTACCCCAAAATTTTCCCTCCCATATTCTTCAAGATTTGGCAAGATCAATCTCCAGATGGTTCAAAATATCTCAAGGGTTGCACAGTCCAATTGCCTCCTAACACAGTCAAAATTAGGGTTTTGGTTCTTGCAAAGAAATTGAGGTTTTCAAGGGTCCAATCAAGTCCCATATGCCTATATACATTGTCAAGCATCTATATGTCAAGTTTCAAGACTCACAGCATCAAGTTGCACAGTCAAGAACCCTAATTGCTTCACAGTCAACTACAGGGGTAAAATGGTCATTTGACAGTCAAAAGTCAAAAAAATTTGTCAACATCTTATTTTGAAGCCACAATCATCATTTGATCAATTCTTTATCATGATTCCACAAGCATGGCTCAAAAAGTCTCAAGATGCAAAAGTTTCTATTTTTGGACAGTTGAAAAAGTCAACTGTAACTTGACCAAGGCATAACTTCTTCATGGCTCATCAGAAAAATCCCATCCAATGCTAATTTTGAAGGGGATGACATTTCCTACAACTCATCTTCACATTCCAAGTCCAAGAAATGCTCTCACAAAAAGTTATCAATTTCAACATTATAGGTCATTTTCAAAAGTCAACAAAAATGCACTTTAAGTCAAAGACCATAACTTGAGATTGGTAAATCAAAATGACATGGGAACAAAGGCATTGGTTAGAGGACTTCAAGACCTTTCCAAAATGTCAAAGAACATGTTCATAGCTTCAAAATCGAGCAAGATATGCATTGGAGAAGTTGGGAAATTTTTGGGAACTTTCAAAAGTCAACTTTGCCTAAAACACTTCATTTTTGCTAATGGGCCTCAATTTCCTTCTTGAATCTTTACCCAAAGCCTATGCACGACCCATTGAACTTAAAATGATTTATTTTCTTATTTTTAATTAATTAATTGAATTTTTATTAATATTAATTCATTTAATTGATTTTAATTATAGGAAAATTAAAAAGATATGTTTTTTGGATCTTTTGTGAGGCAAATCAGATCAGGGCAAGCTGGCAAACTCGTTTCTCAATCAAAAAGGGAAAATCATCCATATTTGGCAAGGTTTTCATTCAAAAAAGATTGGAAATTATATGATTGAAAATCAAGGATTGAAAACATTATTGCATGGACTTATGGGCTTAATTCTAACCTAATTCTGTTCCAATACAGAGGCAAAAGCTAACCCTATTCTTGGACACGCACAATTGCTGCTGAAACCATATAACCAAATTGCAAAAAAACTCAAGAAAAGGGTGAAACTGAATTCCTATTTGCAGCGCAATTCAAAGCTTCTTTTTGATTCAAACATATTGCCTGAGTCTCTAGGAAGCCATTGCCATCAAAAACCAGTCCTAACACGCGAAGAATCAAAGAACACGAGTCCCACGGTTTGAATATATTCCCAAAATTGCATAACATGATCCATGCGTTTTTAATCTATTTTCTTGTTTGATTTATGTTAATAGGGACCTTCTGAAGCGATTGGCATAATCCAATTGAGTTATAGCCTTCTAAATCAAAATCCACCATGAACGAAATCTAGGGTTGCTGAAGCTCTCAATTAGGGATTTATGCATAAGGAAAAATTGGACCACATCATGACTATGGTTGAATTCGTCAAGGCCATACGAATTCAACCAAACCCTCGCGCTCAATTTATGTGATCTGTGCTGCTAATCGCTATTATTGGGACTTGTAGTTAGTGGGGGTTTAAAACCCCCGCTATCTTGTTCATGTTTGCAGGAAAAATGAAGAAGACAATAGACGTGGAAGCATGCTAGTGGATCATTCAAACCATGGCGCGTTTTTTTAATGTCCCAGCATAATTGTTGCTTTTCACATATTATTTTCGTTGGTTATTATTATTACAAATACAACGCGATGGTTGAGTGGCTAGTGACGTGTTTGTTCACCACTGGGACCTGGGTTCGATTCCCAGGTCCCCCATATAATTGTTAAATTTTTTCTCAAGGCTTTCAGGTGCAGCGCCTCATCCAACGTTCCACCATAAGCCCCACGCGTCAGCTTGCCAAATGGCCCTGATGAACAATCTGAAGGCCAAGAGATGGAGTCCATGGTGTGCTCCAGTCAAACAGCATGCAGGCAATCAGGAAAGTCAACCAGGCTTGGTCTTCTTGGGCCAGAATTTCTCAACAAAAACCTCCACTTTGGGCCATCACACCCCCTTGGTTTGCAATTTCTTTTCTTTTCCTTTAATTTCTTTTAATTGTTTAATTATTATTATTAATTCACAATAAATTAATTTTTCATAACATAAAAATCAGAAAAATCAAAAGTGTAAATATATTTTTATTATTTATTAAATTTCACCATTAACTTATTTTTGTAAATAAATACTAATAACTAACTTAGTTTAATTTAGGTTTTAATTTTAATCTTTTTTTTCTTAACAAATAAAAAGTACATAGAATTAGGTTTTGACATTTTTAATCATATTTTATTAATCATCATTATTACTATTTCTTAATTATTATTTTTGTAAATAACATGTAAATTAATTAATTAGCTTAAATTAGGTTAACTTTAACATTTTCTCAAAAATTAAAATAAACTTAGAACTAGGGTTTTCTTTTGATTTTAATTTCTTTATTTTCATTAAATACAAAAAAACATAAAAAACATCTTTCTTTAATTAATTAAATAACTAGGCTTAATTTTAATTTAATTCAAGCAAAGGACAAAAACTCTTAATTTCTCAAAAGGGTCCAAAGCCCTCGGACGTTCCAGTTTAATTCTTTTCGCGCATTATTTTCTTATTGGATTATTATGTAACTGTTTCCGGCATGTAATAGTAATTAGGTTTATTGTTTTTTTTACTTTCCGCACCTTTATCAAAAACGGGTCTTTGTTTTTTGGCGATGTATAGACCCGCGCCCTGTAATAGCGTAGCTTGTACCTTTCTGTATTTAATTTTCCGCACTCCTAACTGCTAAATTGCATGAAAGAATGTATGGTAATTAAAAACAACTCGTAGCTCACAATTGCCTAATCCAAGATAAATATAAACTGAAAACAACACACAATGCACCTGTCACTTCTAGGGTACGCCTCACTCGTTGCCTTCGAAAGTGGTCGTCAAGTATAGGGTGTTTTAGCGGTCGCCCTTATGTCTAAGATCCAGTTGCCTCGAAACGGTTGCCTCGGATTAAAAAGGATCTAGGACATTAGGGTTACTTCTAAGGTGTCCTACTATTGCTTCGGTGACCACACTGTCCCTCAATCGAATTGACCCGAACACCTCCAACGGTGGTGCTACCTACCTCTCAATGGTGGGATGGCACTACCTTAAGGACTTTTACACAGCCTAATTCCTTAGGGTAGGTAGATGACTCATGGGTACTTGTTCTCTAAAAAAACAAACAAAACAATCTTTTCACACTGACACTTTCAAAAGCTTTCAAAACAAATTTTTCAAACACTCTTGAGGACAGATACAAGAGTCACTCAGAAATCTTTCAATGAAACTTTTTCAAAACCACTCACATTTTGAAAAGCAAACATTTTGAAAACATAAGAGCAAGTACCTAAGAGCCCGTGGATAACCACGGATAGAAAGGGTGCTAACACCTTCCCTTTCTATAAATCTACCTCCCGAACCGAGAGACATTCTCAATAAGGAATTTTGTTGTGCTTTTGTCCTTTCCATGTTGGAGAACATAAAAGACGGTGGCGACTCTTGCTTCCGCGACATACGCGAACCAGCTTTAAACAGTCAGTTCTATTTCCACCGATCACAGAACTAGCGACTCTGCTGGGGAGATATACTTAAAGTGAGGTGTACCTTAGGATAGATTATACTTATGTTTTCAATTGCCTGTTTTGATTGCTTTAATATTGTGGGCCTGTTTTGGGAGTTCTATAGATCCTAACCCGGATCTGGGGGATACCTCTTAGAAAGTAGCAACAAAACTGTGAGGGAACTGTGCGGGGTATACCGACACGGTTGAAGCAGTTTGCTACGTTGATGTGGCACTTTGGTGAGTACCGGTAACCCTTGAGTCAAGTCAAGGAGAGTACGGGGCCGCCGCGTGGTGTCGTGAAGCATCAACTGACCTTAGGAACCTTACTTGACCATCCTGGCCTCTTTAGGGTAGTGAGATGACTGACTTTGGTGCAGTCTGAAGTTGGTTGATACTCGATACTACACTCATTGAGGGTTCTTTTCTTGGAATATTTTGATCGCCGGTTCAGTGGCTAAATCGAAACAATGAACATAGAAAACAACCCAATGATATTGAGATCCTTAGAACCCGGTTACTTTTGATAGGACAGGTTTTGAGCCCACCAACTTCAAGAGGGTAATACCTAGACCCCATGTTGGCCTAAACTCTAAGGGTTGTCTTGTGTGACTTGTGTGCCTTACCATGTTTGCTTTTTGTGGATACTTATGGTGTGTTTTTATCATAATATCATAACATCATACAACATCATATGCATCCACTAACCACTTCAGGGGTTCGAATCTTCATCTTTGTTCTTGTTTTGTAGGACATGGAAACTATCCGCAGAAAGACAATTCAGATCAACCTTGTAAAGGTCCCTCCTCAGCTTAAGGAGCTTACATCCAGGATTCCCGAGAGCTCTTCTTTCAATGAGAAACATGGAAGACTCATCAGCTTGGTCAACACCAACATTGAGGAAGATATGATAAAGGTCCTCTTCCAGTTCTTTGACCCGTTGCACCACTGCTTTACTTTCCCGGATTATCAACTGGTGCCTACCTTGGAAGAGTTCTCCCAGCTTCTGAAGATCCCTATCCTTAGTCAACTACCCTACAACGGTACGGAAAGGGAACCCAAACTTGAAGAGGTTGCTAAAGCATTACGCCTACAACCATATGACATCAAGGGACATTGGGAAGTTAGAAGTGGTGTCAAAGGATTCTTGGCAAAGTTCCTGTTTGAGAAGGCCCAAGAATGTTGGAATTCCCTTGACCTACAAGCCTTTGAAGAAGTTGTGGCTCTCCTTGTCTATGGGTTGGTGTTGTTCCCGAATCCCGATCAGCTTATAGATATCAATGCTGTCAAGATCTTCATGTCCAGGAATCCTATACCTACGTTGCTTGGGGACATCCTTCACTCATGTTACACTTGAACCATGAGAAAAAGAGGTGTTCTCATGTGCTGCACTCCTCTCCTGGCAAGGTGGTTTATTTCTCACCTTCCACAATCAGTTTTGAAGAACGAGCGGGGTTTGAGATGGTCACAACGATTAATGACTCTTACACATGCTGATATACATTGGTGTTCTCGGTCCAGAGAAGACGTCACTATCATTGATCGTTGCGGGGAGTTTCCTAATGTTCCTTTACTTGGAATCATAGGAGGTATTACTTACAACCCGTGTCTGGCTTTGAGATAGTTCGGATATGCTCAGAGGGATGGCCCTCATGACATGTTGCTTCCTGACATAGTTTTTGACTTCAACAACGATGCACAAGGACTTCGCCAGAGATTTATCAGAGCTTGGAGGATGCCCAATAAGGTAGACAGCAAGACGCTGGGGCACAAGAACTCCATCCTGTTGGAGCCTTATCTCAAGTGGGTACGAGCCCGCTCCCAGAAGCTGGTGATGCCATATCCTCATGTTCTCCCTATGATCAAAGAGCCAGTGTTGGAAGGAGAGGTCTCATACACCATTCAACATCCTGACATGCCTACATCCTGGGAAGAAATGCAGAAGAGCTGGATCCAGCTTAAGGAAGAACGGAATTCTCTTGAAGCCAGTTTACATGCCAGCGAGAAGAAGGTCTTGGAGCTCACCCGCTTACTGCACGAGGAAAAGACTCTCAACACTTACATAGCTCCAAAGAGGATGCGTAGTGTCTTTTGGGATTAATTTACTTTGCAATGTTTTGCCCATGAGGCCTTGATGTACTGAACAATTATTTCTTAATGATAACGTGTGTTCCTTTTTGTCTACAACAAATTTGAACTTTCGAACCCTTGAATGCATTGCATAAACAGCATATCATGCATCATGTGCATAGCAGGTACTCTTTTTTACAGGTTGCTTAATCTTCTTCGCTGTTTATTTCAGCTCGTCTCATCATGAATCCTGAATCATCTACTGAGCAATCCATCAAGGCCCTCCAGGCCCAAAACGCCCAGTTCCAAGAGTTGATCATGAGTTTAGCCCAAGGTCAAGAGGAATTGAAGGCTCTGCTGGTCAAGAAGAAGAAGAAGAGAACTGTACTATTCAACACTGGATGGAGGTTTGGTAATACACTGCGTAATGAGGCTGATCAAGCTGGTTCTTCTGTGGGGAAAGGCAGTCCCCAAGGGGGAAGGGTTCCTAGTCCTGTGGTCTCTGACAACGAGACTGATTTCAATGATGAGCAGTACCCTCCTGCTGAAGACAGGTACAAGCAGTTAGAGGATCGTCTAAGTGCCATGGAAATTCAACAGGTGCCTGGGTTGGATTTTGGAGACCTGGGTTTATCTTCTGGGGTGGTAATCCCACATAAGTTCAAGGCACCATCTTTTGCGAAGTATGACGGGGCTTCCTGCCCTAAGCTACATCTCAGATCTTATGTGCGGAAGATCCAACCGTATACTGTGGACAAGAACTTATGGATCCATTTCTTCCAAGATAGCCTTTCAGGGGCTCAACTCGAGTGGTTCTATCAGCTGGATGGAGCCAGTATTCGAAACTGGGAGGACTTGGCTACTGCTTTTTATAAGCAGTATCAGTACAATGCCGACCTCGCTCCTACACGTACCCAACTCCAGGGTATGTCGCTAGGATCGGGAGAAGGTTTTAAAGAGTACGCGCAGAAGTGGAGGGACCTGGCTGGCAGGGTGCAGCCATCGTTGACCGACTGTGAACTCGTGGACATGTTCTTGGGGACCCTATCTGGGCCATTCTTCAACCACCTGATTAGTAATTCTTCTGCAGGGTTCACAGACCTCATTCTGACGGGAGAGAGGATAGAAGCTGGTATGAAATCGGGGAAGATACAGAAAGGTGCATCCTCAAGTTCTGAAAAGAAGCCTTTTAAGAAGGAAGCCAGTGTTGTGTATGGTCCCAGGAGACAAAATAAACCAGAACGCCGCCAAGCTGTCAACGCGGTGGTGATTTCAAAGCCTGTTGTCGCTCCTCGGCAACCTAACCAACCAAGGGGTGAGAGACCCAGAAGAGAATACACTTGGCTTAGTATGACCTTGTCTCAGATCTTGCCGCAACTGCTATCAACCAACTTGGTAACTGTCAGAGAAGCTCCGAAGGTGGTAAACACAACCTCTCCGAAGTACAATCCCAACGCCCGCTGTGCTTATCACTCTGATAGCCCGGGGCATTCTACTGATGATTGTTGGGCCCTGAGGAATAAGGTCCAGGACCTTATCGATGCCAAGGAAATACAGTTTGAGGCGCCCGAAAGGCCCAACGTTGTGACCGCTCCTATGCCCCAGCATGGAGTAAATGCTATTGAGGAAGATCTATATGTAGGCTATGTGGATGAGATTGTTACTCCTTTATTGACTGTCAAGAGGAACCTGTTGCTAGCCGGTTTATTTCGGGGTTGTAGCAAGGGGTGCCTTCTATGTGCTGTTTCACCTACTGGTTGTCCGTTGCTGAAGTCAGGCGTCCAAAACCTGATGGATAGCAAAGAGATCTTGTTCAAGAAGACCGCTGTTCCTATTGTTCCTACTGAAGAAGTATCCGTTGTCACCATTTTCAACAATCCTACCAAGGCTCCCCCGAGGAAGCCAGTCAAAATCACGTCTGTTGCACCCATCATCATTACTGTTCCGGGGCCCCTCCCCTATAAATCTGACAAGGCTGTCCCATGGCATTATGGGGCAGATGTTTATGTGCTTGGAGTGAAGCAGGAGTTCAACACTAGAACCGGCATCAGCAACATCACCGGTCCCGCTAAAGTTACTCGCAGCGGCAGGCTCTTCTCGCCTGACATTGCGCCACCAGTCATCCGAAGACCTCTTATCATCACGCCTACAAGTGCGCCTGTTTCCCCTCTTGATCAAGTTTCTACCCCTGCTGCCGAGTCATCTGACACTCGGGGCAAAGGGATTGCTGATATGCCTGCCCAGATGGAGGCACCGAAGACTGTTAGTGTCGAAGCCTCCCAGCAAGAGATGGAGGAAATTCTCAAGATTATCAAGAAGAGTGATTTCAACGTCGTTGAACAGCTGGGGCATACCCCCTCTAAGATCTCTATGCTATCATTGTTGTTGTGCTCAGAGGCCCATGCCAAGGCCCTGATTTCCTTCCTAAAGATAGCCCATGTGCCACAAGAGACGTCGGTTGATTAATTTACTGATTGTATGGCCAACTTGATCGCTGACAATGGGTTGGGTTTCTCTGATGCTGATCTGACCGCTAAGGGAAAGAACCATAATGATGCCCTGCATGTCTCCATTGAATGCAGGGGCACTACTCTCGCCCACGTGTTGGTAGACACCGGTTCTTCACTGAATGTATTTCCCAAGAAGGCCTTAGACAGGTTGGATTGTGAGGGTTTGGAGTTGAAGCCTAGTAACATCGTTGTCCGAGCCTTTGACGGGTCGAAGAGGATGGTACATGGTGAAGTAGATATTCCGATCCGGGTTGGTTCCCAAGTCTTTGATTCAACGTTCTATGTGATGGACATTCGTCCATCCTATTCTTGTTTGCTGGGTCGTCCTTGGATCCACAAGGTTGGGGCTGTGACCTCCACTCTACACCAAAAGCTTAAATACCCTGTCAGAGGGAAGATTGTTACAGTGCAGGGGGAGGAAGAATACATGGTTAGTCATCTTAACTCGTTCTGGTATATAGAGATGGACGGGGAGTTCATTGAGACCCCCTTTCAACATTTTGAAGAGGTGCCTCCAACATTGGCGTCAGCAGAGACAGTGATTGAAGAAGACTCTCCTTTGAAGATGGCTTCCTTGAAGGACGCCCGGGCTGTGATTGAAAAAGGTGAATGTGCCAACTGGGGCAGACTTCCTGATTTTACACCAAAGACTGACAAGTTTGGGTTGGGTTTCACTGCAGAGGCTCAGAGGGCTGTACGTAAAGCAAGGATTGGAAGACCTCCCGTATTCATCACCAACCTGGGAGTGAATGCTATTGAAGGCGATGCGGAGGAATCTGAATTTGACAGCTGGATCTACCCGACGACCGACGGTGGACTGAACAATTGGACTGCTAAAGACTACATACCTGTTACTTTTGTTACTCAGTAATGAATTCCTTTGTTTTTAAATTTGTGACGAACAATAATTTGAAACTTTATGGCCCGGTGTCTTACCCGGGGCACCGTGGCTTCATTTGTGAGGGCTTATTACTTGTCATTTCCATATATCATGAATAAAAACATTGGACGTTTTTCGCATTTCGAATCTTGTGCTCCCTTTCTTTCCTTATATATATTGCAAAACAGCTATATTTACACACACTCACCTATACAGGTTTCAATCCACTCTGGATCTCACTGGTAACGACTCTGCTACTGCCAGTTATGACTTCGAAAGTCCGATCAACTTAGCCGAAGACGAAGGTGAAGATGATTGCGAAGTGCCTGGTGAGCTTGCAAGACTGTTACTCCAGGAAGAGAGGGCCATTCAGCCACATGAAGAGCCAGTGGAAACGGTAAATCTGGGTACTGAGATAGACAGAAAGGAAGTCAACATTGGTGCCAATCTAGAGCAAAGCGTAAAACAGCGGTTGATTCAGATGTTGCATGATTATGTGGAAATATTTGCCTGGTCCTACGAAGACATGCCTGGGTTTGATACTGACATTGTGGTTCATCACCTACCTACCAAGGAAGAATGCCCTCCGGTTAAACAAAAGGTCCGCCGCATGCGTCCAGAGATGTCCGAGAAAATCAAAGCTGAGGTTATGAAACAATTTGATGTCGGGTTTCTAGCAGTGACTTCTTACCCTCAGTGGGTTGCCAACGTGGTTCCAGTTCCGAAGAAAGATGGTAAGGTCAGAATGTGTGTTGACTACAGGGATTTGAACAGGGCGAGCCCCAAGGATGACTTCCCTTTGCCTCACATCGACGTTTTGGTTGACAATACTGCTCAGCACAAGGTGTTCTCCTTCATGGATGGTTTTTCAGGTTATAATCAGATCAAGATGGCTCCTAAAGATATGGAAAAGACTACCTTTGTTACTCAGTGGGGCACCTTCTGTTACAAGGTCATGCCTTTTGGACTGAAAAATGTTGGGGCAACTTATCAACGTGCCATGGTTGCTTTATTTCATGACATGATCCACCATGAGATTGAAGTATACATCGATGATATGATTGCAAGGTCCCAAACCGAGGAGGAACACCTTGACCACCTACAGAAGTTGTTTGACCGTCTGAAGTTGTACAAGCTGAGGTTGAATCCGAACAAGTGCACCTTCGGGGTAAGATCTGGGAAGTTGCTAGGCTTCGTCTTAAGAGACCAAGGTATTCAAGTGGACCCTGCCAAAGTTAAAGCCATACAAGAGATGCCAGTTCCCAAGACAGAGAAAGAAGTCAGAGGCTTTCTAGGACGACTGAACTACATTGCCCGATTCATCTCACATCTAACTGCTACCTGTGAACCAATCTTCAAGCTGCTGAAGAAGGATCAAGAAGTACGCTGGAACGATGAATGTCAGGCCGCTTTCGACAGAATCAAAGAGTATCTCCAAGAACCACCCATTCTTATGCCACTGGTTGAAGGGAGACCTCTAATACTATACTTGACAGTACTTGACAGCTCAATGGGGTGTGTGCTGGGGCAGCATGACGAGTCTGGCCGAAAAGAGCATGCTATTTATTACCTTAGCAAAAATTTTACCGACTGTGAGACCCAATACTCACTGCTCGAGAAAACTTGTTGCGCTTTGGTATGGGCTGCTCGCCGGCTGAGACTGTATATGTTGACTCACACTACTCTGTTGATTTCAAAAATGGATCCAATCAAGTACATATTCGAAAAGCCTGCTTTGTCTGGAAGAATAGCAAGATGGCAAATGATCTTGACAGAATACGACATCCAGTACACGACTCATAAAGCAATCAAGGGAAGTGTATTGGCAGACCACTTGGCACACCAGGCAGTGGATGACTACCAATCTATGAACTTTGAATTTCCAGACGAGAATATCATGGTAGTGACTGATTGTGAAGTACCTGGACCGGATGAAGGACCTGAGGAAGGATCCCGATGGTCTATGCACTTTGACGGAGCCTCCAACGCTTTGGGTAACGGTATCGGTGTTGTAATCATATCCCCAAAAGGCACTCATACTCCACTTACTGCCCGGCTATGTTTCAACTGCACTAACAACATGGCGGAGTATGAGGCGTGTATCATGGGTCTTCAAGCTGCAATTTACCTAAGGATCAAGTTTCTGAGTGTCTTCGGAGATTCCGCTCTCGTGATCAATCAAATCAAAGGCGAGTGGGATACGAAACACCCAAACCTTATTCCTTACAAAGAATGTGTGTTGACATTGATCCCCCACTTCACGGAGATAACTTTTGAACACTTCCCAAGAGAGGAGAATCAGTTGGCGGACGTGTTGGCTACGATGTCTTCTATGTTCAAAGTAAAGTGGGATAACGAGGCTCCCCAGATCATTATCTGGAAACTGGACGAACCTGCATATTGTTGTGATCTTGAGGCTGAGGAGGTAAGTGAAAAACCATGGTATCATGAGGTGAAGAGGTATCTGGAAGCTCAAGAATACCCCGAGGGTGCATCTGTCAATGACAAGAAATTTCTGAGAAGGTTCGCAGCAAAGTTCTTCCTCAGCAATGGCATTCTATACAAGCAAAACCACGATTCAACCTTGCTGCGTTGTATAGATAAGACTGAAGCAGAAAGGATCATGGCAGAGCTACATGAGGGTACCTTCGGAATGCATTCCAGTGGACATACCATGGCAAAGAAAATCCTTCGGGCAGGATATTTCTGGTCCACAATGGAAGCCGACTGTTACCAACATTCTCGGACATGTCATAAGTGCCAGATCTATGCTGATAAGGTGCACGTTCCTCCAGTCCCTCTGAATGTCTTGACTGCACCTTGGCCTTTTGCAATGTGGGGCATTGATATGATCGGCGAGATCAGACCTACGGCATCTAACGGGCATCGCTTCATCCTGGTAGCAATTGATTACTTCACAAAGTGGGTTGAAGCAGCTTCCTACGCTACCGTAACCAAGAACGTCGTGGCACGGTTTATTCGACACAACCTGATCTGTCGATACGGCGTCCCGGAAAGGATCATTACGGACAATGGTACCAATCTTAACAACAAGTTGATCGCTGAGCTCTGCGAACAATTCAAAATACAGCACCACAACTCTTCTCCCTACCGGCCGAAGATGAACGGGGCTGTAGAAGCAGCAAATAAGAATATCAAAAAGATTGTGCAGAAGATGACAGTGACCTATAAAGATTGGCACGAGATGTTACCGTTTTCTCTTCATGGGTACCGTACCTCAGCAAGAACGTCAACATGGGCAACACTCTTTTCCTTGGTCTAAGGCATGGAGGCAGTCTTGCCTATTGAAGTCCAGATACCCTCTCTCCGGATAATGAAGGATGCGGGCTTGAGCGAAGATGACTGGATCCAAACTCGACTCGATCAGTTAAACCTAATTGACGAAAAGAGACTCACTGCTATTTGTCATGGTCAAACGTATCAAAAACGGATGATCAGGGCATTTAACAAGAAAGTCAGGCCACAAGAGTATCAAGTTGGGGATCTGGTAATCAAGCGCATCATTCTTCCTCAAAGTGATCCCAGGGGAAATGGACCCCCACATACGAAGGGCCATTTGTGGTTAAACATATCTTCTCAGGAGGAGCTATGATTCTAACCACCATGGATGGCGACGACCTTCCTCACCCCGCCAATGCAGACATAGTAAAAAGATACTACGCATGAACAAAAGACCCGCTAGGTTGATACACCTAGGCAAAAAAAAAGGGCTTCCCAGCGAACCAAAAGGGTTCGGGCAAAAATAAGGGATGAAATGAAAAAATCTGTACACCCGACAAGTCGAAAACCTGAAAAGGAGTCTTGGGCAAAAACGGGTATCCCGGTGGACTGAAAACCCGAAAGGGCGGTCCAGGCAAAAGTTAGGGATTAAAGTGTAATACTATGTCTCATTGAATCACCTTGCATCCAGAATCAGGCATCAACTATCGGGCTCAGACGACACCAATCAATCAACTTCATCTCCAACTAAGCAGCAAAGTGAGGAGACGCTTGAAGACATAAAGGCGATAGCAGAGTTGGAACCCAGTGGGATTTTTCACATAGCTGTTTTGTTTTCCTTTTCATAAATTGTATAAACTCTGTTGTTCGGCGGTGTTATCTTACTAGGACACCAGCCTCTTGTACATAAACGCCTATTTACAGGCAAATTCAAAAATCAATACAAATTCACTTTTCAGATAAATTGCCAATTATTTTTCCTTTTTCTGTTTTGATTTGCAAAGAACGCCCAATGCTCATTTTTGATATATGCATTTGACACTAATTGCTAACTCATAAATATTTGCATACGAAACAAAGGACTAATTACAGGTGACATCAAAAACAGGGGCAATAATGAGTTGTCTAAGCAATCCAATTGCTCTATCCACCGAGGTACCAAGGTAAGTTCGGCTGAAGAATGTAACCTAGGATACCTTCACTCCCTGCAGAGTAAGACAAGGTCCAACAATTCTCCCCAAACCAGTTGGTCTCCAATCAGCCCTGAAAAGGCACAGTATCTCCAGCAAGTCAGCAACACTCTCCCCGAGCAGAGTTAGTCTACGGTCAGCCTTAAGGAAGTTGGATTATCCCCAGAAAATCTCAAATATTCCCCAACGGAGTATACAAACATTCCTAACAAGCATCCCCGACAATCTTGATCTAAGATTGTTCCCCGGCGGAATACAGACACCCCAGTGGAGCCATTCCCCGGTACGGTTCAAAAGTCTCCCCAGGAGAGTTGAATCAAATCTCCCAGTAGGAAGCTTATCCCCAGTAGATTCTGGAAGCTTACCCTCTGCAGAGCACGAGCGCGTCTCCCCGGCTTTATTCAAAGATTATTTCCCCACCAGGATATAACTGGGTTATCCTCAGCCAATTGCCACGGAAAGACCGTCCCCGGCGAAATTCTTCCTATCCCCAGCGGAGTTCATCAATTCCAACAGAGCTCATCAATGGTATCCCCAGCGGATTTATCATCAACATCTCAGCAAAGTGCCTCTCTTCCCACAGAGTAATTCCCCATAGAGCAATCTCTCCAGCAAAGTTTATTCCTCAACGGAGTCATCTTCTCCTACGGGTTTATTCTCGCAACCATCATCCCCAGCAGAGACGAAGAACCCTACTCTTCAACATCAGCCCAGGATTTGACTTCCCGTCATCCGTCAAGGATTTATTTTCCTAGACGAAAATACATTCATAGACATTTCACGTTATCATACACCACGACGCATGCATATACGCATCATAACACACAATCTCATTTATTTTGAGAATATCATGACACCATGCATTTCATACATCATGACATTGCATACAACTAACGTTTTGTCTTTTCAGGACAAAGGTCAATACAAAGATGATTACTATCAACCTTCGCAATTCCAGATTCGATACCTGTATCTAGCTAGGGCATATCTGTGAGCGATTACTTGTGGATTCGACACCTGTATCCAGCCAGGGCATATCTGCATAAAGAAATTCTGGACTCGATTCCGGTATCCAGCCAGGGCACGTCTGAAGAGTTTGAAGATTCGATTCCTGTATCCAGCCAGGGCATATCTGTTGACGACTAATTCCAGATTCGATTCATGTACCCAGCCAAGGCACGTCTGAAGAGTTTGAAGATTCGATTCCTGTATCCAGCCAGGGCATATCTGTTGACGACTAATTCCGGACTCGATTCCTGTATCCAGCCAGGGCACGTCTGAAGAGTTTGAAGATTCGATTCCTGTATCCAGCCAGGGCATATCTGTTGACGACTAATTCCGGACTCGATTCCTGTATCCAGCCAGGGCACGTCTGAAGAGTTTGAAGATTTGATTCCTGTATCCAGCCAGGGCATATCTATTGACGACTAATTCCGGACTCGATTCCTGTATCCAGCCAGGGCACGTCTAAAGAGTTTGAAGATTCGATTCTTGTATCCAGCCAGGGCATATCTGTTGACGACTAGTTCCGGACTCGATTCCTGTATCCAGCCAGGGCACGTCTGAAGAGTTTGAAGATTCGATTCCTGTATCCAGCCAGGGTATATCTGTTGACGACTAATTCCGGATTCGATTCCTGTATCTAGCCAGGGCACATCCGTGAGTAACTGATTGTAGACTCGATACCTGTATCCAGCCAGGGCATATCTACATGAAGATTTTAGAGATTCGATACTTGTATCCAGCCAGGGCATATCTACATAAATAGTTTGAAGATCAACCCCTGTAACAGGCCAGGTAATTATCTTTCTTTCTCAGGTACGCAAATTCTCGCTAAGGAATCTCTTACGCGATCGACACCTAGATGGCATCTATAAGCCAATCCTCCCATTACAGTCTCCAAATGGCATCCATAAGCCCATTCCCGACAAGATTCTGTTACAGCTTCAGATGGCATCTATAAGCCCATCCTCATATCCATGATCTCTCCAAATGGCATATGTAAGCCCATTCCCGCCATCACACTGCTAACATTCTACTATGTGAGTGCAAATTTCTGGGCACTCTAGTGTTCAATCATCTTCCACCTTCGGATCACGAAAGGCACGCAAGCCAATCTACATCCTCAGGTCTAAGAAGATTGAACAGGGGCAACTGTTGTACCCCAAAATTTTCCCTCCCATATTCTTCAAGATTTGGCAAGATCAATCTCCAGATGGTTCAAAATATCTCAAGGGTTGCACAATCCAATTGCCTCATAACACAGTCAAAATTAGGGTTTTGGTTCTTGCAAAGAAATTGAGGTTTTCAAGGGTCCAATCAAGTCCCATATGCCTATATACATTGTCAAGCATCTATATGTCAAGTTTCAAGACTCACAGCATCAAGTTGCACAGTCAAGAACCCTAATTGCTTCACAGTCAACTGTAGGGGTAAAATGGTCATTTGACAGTCAAAAGTCAAAAATTTTGGTCAACATCTTATTTTGAAGCCACAATCATCATTTGATCAATTCTTTATCATGATTCCACAAGCATGGCTCAAAAAGTCTCAAGATGCAAAAGTTTCTATTTTTTGGACAGCTGAAAAAGTCAACTGTAACTTGACCAAGGCATAACTTCTTCATGGCTCATCATAAAAATCCCATCCAATGCTCATTTTGAAGGGGATGACATTTCCTACAACTCATCTTCACATTCCAAGTCCAAGAAATGCTCTCACAAAAAGTTATCAATTTCAACATTATAGGTCATTTTCAAAAGTCAACAAAAATGCACTTTAAGTCAAAGACCATAACTTGAGATTGGTAAATCAAAATGACATGGGAACAAAGGCATTGGTTAGAGGACTTCAAGACCTTTCCAAAATGTCCAAGAACATGTTCATAGCTTCAAAATCGAGCAAGATATGCATTGGAGAAGTTGGGAAATTTTTGGGAACTTTCAAAAGTCAACTTTGCCTAAAACACTTCATTTTTGCTAATGGGCCTCAATTTCCTTCTTGAATCTTTACCCAAAGCCTATGCACGACCCATTGAACTTAAAATGATTTATTTTCTTATTTTTAATTAATTAATTGAATTTTTATTAATATTAATTTATTTAATTGATTTTAATTATAGGAAAATTAAAAAGATATGTTTTTTGGATCTTTTGTGAGGCAAATCAGATCAGGGCAAGCTGGCAAACTCGTTTCTCAATCAAAAAGGGAAAATTAGCCATATTTGGCAAGGTTTTCATTCAAAAAAGATTGGAAATTATATGATTGAAAATCAAGGATTGAAAACATTATTGCATGGACTTATGGGCTTAATTCTAACCTAATTCTGTTCCAATACAAAGGCAAAAGCTAACCCTATTCTTGGACACGCACAATTGCTGCTGAAACCATATAACCAAATTGCAAAAAACTCAATAAAAGGGTGAAACTGAATTCCTATTTGCAGCGAAATTCAAAGCTTCTTTTTGATTCAAACATATTGCCTGAGTCTCTAGGAAGCCATTGCCATCAAAAACCAGTCCTAACACGCGAAGAATCAAAGAACACGAGTCCCACAGTTTGAATATATTCCCAAAATTGCAAAACATGATCCATGGGTTTTTAATCTATTTTCTTGTTTGATTTATGTTAATAGGGACCTTCTGAAGCGATTGGCATAATCCAATTGAGTTATAGCCTTCTGAATCAAAATCCACCATGAACGAAATCTAGGGTTGCTGAAGCTCTCAATTAGGGCTTTATGCATAAGGAAAAATTGGACCACATCATGACTATGGTTGAATTCGTCAAGGCCATACGAATTCAACCAAACCCTCGCGCTCAATTTATGTGATCTGTGCTGCTAATCGCTATTATTGGGACTTGTAGTTAGTGGGGGTTTAAAACCCCCGCTATCTTGTTCATGTTTGCAGGAAAAACGAAGAAGACAACAGACGTGGAAGCATGCTAGTGGATCATTCAAACCATGGCGCGTTTTTTTAATGTCCCAGCATAATTGTTGCTTTTCACATATTATTTTCGTTGGTTATTATTATTACAAATACAACGCGATGGTTGAGTGGCTAGTGACGTGTTTGTTCACCACTGGGACCTGGGTTCGATTCCCAGGTCCCCCATATAATTGTTAAATTTTTTCTCAAGGCTTTCAGGTGCAGCGCCTCATCCAACGTTCCACCATAAGCCCCACGCGTCAGCTTGCCAAATGGCCCTGATGAACAATCTGAAGGCCAAGAGATGGAGTCCATGGTGTGCTCCAGTCAAACAGCATGCAGGCAATCAGGAAAGTCAACCAGGCTTGGTCTTCTTGGGCCAGAATTTCTCAACAAAAACCTCCACTTTGGGCCATCACACCCCCTTGGTTTGCAATTTCTTTTCTTTTCCTTTAATTTCTTTTAATTGTTTAATTATTATTATTAATTCACAATAAATTAATTTTTCATAACATAAAAATCAGAAAAATCAAAAGTGTAAATATATTTTTATTATTTATTAAATTTCAGCATTAACTTATTTTTGTAAATAAATACTAATAACTAACTTAGTTTAATTTAGGTTTTAATTTTAATCTTTTTTTTCTTAACAAATAAAAAGTGCATAGAATTAGGTTTTGACATTTTTAATCATATTTTATTAATCATCATTATTACTATTTCTTAATTATTATTTTTGTAAATAACATGTAAATTAATTAATTAGCTTAAATTAGGTTAACTTTAACATTTTCTCAAAAATTAAAATAAACTTAGAACTAGGGTTTTCTTTTGATTTTAATTTCTTTATTTTCATTAAATACAAAAAAACATAAAAAACATCTTTCTTTAATTAATTAAATAACTAGGCTTAATTTTAATTTAATTCAAGCAAAGGACAAAAACTCTTAATTTCTCAAAAGGGTCCAAAGCCCTCGGACGTTCCAGTTTAATTCTTTTCGCGCATTATTTTCTTATTGGATTATTATGTTACTGTTTCCGGCATGTAATAGTAATTAGGTTTATTGTTTTTTTTACTTTCCGCACCTTTATCAAAAACGGGTCTTTGTTTTTTGGCGATGTATAGACCCGCGCCCTGTAATAGCGTAGCTTGTACCTTTCCGTATTTAATTTTCCGCACTCCTAACTGCTAAATTGCATGAAAGAATGTATGGTAATTAAAAACAACTCGTAGCTCACAATTGCCTAATCCAAGATAAATATAAACTGAAAACAACACACAATGCACCTGTCACTTCTAGGGTACGCCTCACTCGTTGCCTTCGAAAGTGGTCGTCAAGTATAGGGTGTTTTAGCGGTCGCCCTTATGTCTAAGATCCAGTTGCCTCGAAACGGTTGCCTCAGATTAAAAAGGATCTAGGACATTAGGGTTACTTCTAAGGTGTCCTACTATTGCTTCGGTGACCACACTGTCCCTCAATCGAATTGACCCGAACACCTCCAACGGTGGTGCTACCTACCTCTCAATGGTGGGATGGCACTACCTTAAGGACTTTTACACAGCCTAATTCCTTAGGGTAGGTAAATGACTCATGGGTACTTGCTCTCTAAAAAAACAAACAAAACAATCTTTTCACACTGACACTTTCAAAAGCTTTCAAAACAAATTTTTCAAACACTCTTGAGAACAGATACAAGAGTCACTCAGAAATCTTTCAATGAAACTTTTTCAAACCCACTCACATTTTGAAAAGAAAACGTTTTGAAAACATAAGAGCAAGTACCTAAGAGCCCGTGGATAACCACGGATAGAAAGGGTGCTAACACCTTCCCTTTCTATAAATCTACCTCCTGAACCGAGAGACATTCTCAATAAGGAATTTTGCTGTGCTTTTGTCCTTTCCATGTTGGAGAACATAAAAGACGGTGGCGACTCTTGCTTCTGCGACATACGCGAACCAGCTTTAAACAGTCAGTTCTATTTCCACCGATCACAGTGCCATAGACATAAGTCTAGTACCAGGTACAAGATCAATAGCAAATTCAACTTCCCTCTTTGGCGGTACATCAGGAATTTCATCAGGGGAAACTTCAGGAAATTCATGCACCACTCGCAATTCCTGAATTACAGCTTAATTCTCGACAGATAGTGACGCCATCAATGAGAACATCTGAGCCTCCTCTTGCATCAACTGCCCCAACTGTCTAGCAGACAACAAACCAGATTCCTCTTTCTCAAGAGTAGAAAACCTCACTGACTTGTTAGAATAGTTAATATGAACACATTTATGCTCTAACCAGTTCATACTTAAGATCATATCTGACCCACGTAAAGGCAAACAAACCAAAACAATAACAAAGTCTCTATCGAATATCAACAAATGACACTTTAAACACACAAAAGAAGTAGTCACTGACCCCTTGGCTGGAGTATCGATGACCATCTCTCCATTCATAGAAGACAATATAAGACCCAATCTTTCAACACGGTCAGTAGCAATAAAACAATGAGTAGCATCGATATCAATAATAGTAATTAAAGGAGTATTATTAATGAAACATGTACCTCTGATGAGTCTGTCCTCATTAGCCTTCTGATTCTCAGCCAAAGCGAACACTTTTCCACTGTTTTTCACCTACTTCGGCTTCTGACACTGACTACCAATGTATCCTTCTTCACCATAATTAAAACAAATCATATATTTATGCTTGCACTCAGATACAACATGTCCAGTCTTACCACAACGGAAACACCTCTTCACCTCAGCAGTACACACATTGCTCTTATGACCAGGTTTTCCATATTTGAAATAAACCACACCAGCAGGAGCATCCCCCTCACTAGTTCTCTGACCCTGAGCAACTTTCTATTTACCTTTACCAACTGGGGCATCATAAGGCTTACCACGATTTTGTTGGTGCTTACCCTTCTTCTCACTGATAATCTTATAATGAGCATTATTATCCTCTTCATAAATTCTGCAACTATCATTCAAATCAGCAAAGACATGAATCTTCTGGTATCCAAATTCCTTCTTGATCTCTGGGCGTACCCATTCTCAAACTTGATACACTTTAAAAACTCAGCATTTGCCTCACTGTAGTGCGGATGAAACTTAGCCAACTCAACAAACTTTGCAGCATATTCAACAACTGACATACTCCCTTGCTTCAGCTCAAGAAACTCAATCTCCTTCTTACCACGAACATCTTCAGAGAAATAATTCCTCAAATTCCCTACAGAACACAGCCCGAGTGATATTTTCACACGCAGCTTCCAATTTCTGACACGTCTCTAGCCACCAGTCATCAGCTTCGACTACTAGCATATGAGTACCATATCGAACCTTCTGCACTTGAGTGCAGTCCATCACACAGAAGATCCTCTATCTCTTTCAACCATCCAACGCTCTGTCGGGATCATACTCACCCTTGAAGGTAGGCGGATTCTCCCTCTGGAAAGTCGCCAAACTACGAGATCTAGCATTCTCGTTAAGTGTTCGGCTGATTCTCCATAGCATGTACCATTGCTTCTAAAGCAGCAGCAAGTGCAGCGTCATTCCTTCCAACAACCTTAACTTATCTCTAAAACATAAACAACAGTTATAACTCAAGGTTACAATACTCGATTGTTAGACAATTACGATTCGACAACTTGGTCGAACGAACCAACCTTCTTTGATACCACTAATGTAACACCCCATTTCTACCCAATGAATTATATAAAATCAGAGTTTCAAAATTTCCAACAACGTGTGGAATGTTACACTTTCAACTTAAAACAACAACATTCAATCACTTATAGTTCAGATACATAACACATAAAATTCGGATGAACCGATAACAACCTGTTTAGTCTTTAAAAATAAAACAACTTTCATTACTACGCAATGGATTCACAAAATTCAACTGAAAACACCATAACATCTTGTCCAACTCAAAAAATGAAAACCAACAATAAAGAAAACATGGTTCATCCCTCCGAGTGCTACGTATCAGAGCGATAACCCGACTCGGACTAACGAAGGTAACAACTATCCTTCTTGATTTCCTGCACGTTACCAACAGAGGGCAACATTCAAACAGAAGGGGTAAGATATCGAACCATATAATTGAGTGTATGATAAACAATATATTAGATCAGATTATATAAAATCACCACTCACAACTTTCAACCAACATCAATCATCACAAGTCAATAACACAATAGCTTAAATGTGCAACACGGAATGCGGCTCGTTACAATGCACATGCATGTGGTACCATTGGAGCAGAACTCCCAACTTAAAAATGGAGCAGAACTCCAACTTAGAAATTGTCAATTAATAGAGGCATCAACAAGGCATAAGCCTTCAACTTAATATTTTGCCAATCCAGGCCAAATTAACGAGCATCGGCTCCAACTTGATTTGCGAAGTATGCGACAACATAATTAAATGCAACATCAACAACAACAACAAAACAACATTGGCATAAGCCTATAACTTAATAATAATTCAACCCTGGTCATAGGCTTACAACTTGGTATTTCAACAATAATAATTAACGCAACTTTGGCATAAGCGTACAACATAATATTTGTCCATAATTAGAGGCATCTTAACATAATTCATCAACCTGCAATTCTTAATTCAAAACAACTTATACAACACTGGTATCGACCAAAACAACATATACGGGTAAAAGGGTTAGGAAACTACATACCCCTCGACATGCACAATAACTAACAAGAATAACAACTAACTTATACTCCTCAGCCCAACCTGAAACTTCGTGCTGCTAGACAATAGTACCGTGCTCCTCGGCACATCTCGTAGCCTAAACGCCGCTCGACACCTAACACCATCAGCATCCTCTTTGACCACTAGTTCCGGCCAACATTATGGAAAAACACAACATCATAAAGACCACATCAATATGATTCATAATTTTCGACCAATTGCTCGGAATACCACCGTAACGGGAAACTATATTTCCTATCAACAGATTCATTACTTGTACAAAACAGTCAGGCATAAACCCTTCTAAAACGACCACAACTATAATCCATAATTTCTTACCAACTGCTTGGAATACCACATCATCATAATGACCACACCACCCAGTGATAAACTACACTAACCTAATCATCGATTCTACTGAGCAATCATACATACAACTCAAAACGCCCACAACACTACTAACGGGCAACTTCAACAATAGGTTCACTAATCATGCGATAAAGTTATACAGTGACTCCCTAACTACCACAACATAGAGAAACGGGAAACTTCGATAACAGATCCAGAAAAATCAACGCGCACAGTCATACAAACGACCAATTCCCACATGATACACATCATAAATCCCATTATAAGCTCAGAACCCCACCCTTACCTGGATTGAAGTTCGCTCAACCAAAGCTCTGGTCGTAATCCTCGCTTTGCTCTGCTCGACACCGAGCAGCTGCTCCTCTCGTTGCACAACTTCACACGGTCAGCACACAGAACTCCTTATACACAAACTAAATCAAATCCTTATGTCAGCTTAACCTTATATATCAATCCTATTGGGCCTAACCTACACACCTCCACTTTACTACTTCCAACCAATAACATGAGTCCAACACAATTGTTTTAGTAATTCCAACATTATTATTATTATTAATCAACTATTTAATTAATTAATAATAATCTAACAAATTATACCAAAAACTCTCAACATCTCACAACTTCAACAAATAATCCAAAAATAATTTAATTAAATAATTAATTAAATAAATGGGCGTTACACTTACAAGCAATCCCTATGCCTCAGACTTGACATAGGTTCTTTCGAAAACAAGAAAAACTACTTTAGAAAGAAAATGATATCGGGAATCTCCACAATTGTCCATCTCTTGAGTTCTTCTCCTGGGGCGTATTCATGGATGAAATCAGATGCCCATTTTTATGTTTCCCTTGTTGGATATCATTGCTACTTGTCCACCATGCTCTACCCCTTTGTTTATAGGGACTTCCTGAATAGGAGGAAACTTCTCTTTGACCCCTCCATGGTTAGTGACCATCTCAATTGTATTCACAGTCGGACCACCATATGGAGGAATGAGATTCGTCTCGGTGTTCGGTTTGTCAAAATTGATATCCTGAGAATCCAAAAAATCATGAACCTTGTGTCTGAAGGCCCAACATTTTTCTATAGTATGCCCCTGAGAATTGGCATGATACTCGCACCTGGCATTTGCATCGTACATTGGTGGAGGTGCCCGAATTGGAGGAGCTAGAGGCTTTTTCCCTACCAAAGATGCTTTGAGTGGATGTTGCAGTAATTAACTGTGAGGCATGGGGGAGAGGGTCAAACTTTCTTTGCGTCATTTTATCTTGTTGTTGTCCTTGCAGAATTATTAATGGTTATGGGGCCTTTGGTTGTGAGATGACAACATTAATTTCTCCTTCCCATTTTTGCGAGAAGTTATGTATTTTTGAATTATAAGGGGTACTAGATGATGCCCATTGTATCTTTCCACTCTTTATGCCTGCTTCAATTCTCTCAGCGATAGTCACCAAGTCAGAAAATTCGGAAGAGACGCTTCCGACCATCCTTTCATAATATATCCCTTGAAAGGTGCCCATGAACATATCGACTAGTTCTTTCTCCAGGAGTGGTGGTTGTACTCGGGATGCCATTTCTCTCCACTTTTGGGCATATTCCTTGAAGGACTCCTATTTCTTCTAAGAAAGGTTATGGAGTTGCATGCGGGTAGGTTCCATATTCAAGTTATATTTGTATTGTTTTAAGAAGGCATTAGCAAGATCTTCCCATGTCTGAATAAGAACACGTTCCAATTGCATGTACCAATCCAAAGACGCCCCATTTAAACTATCTTAGAAGCAATGAATCGTCAGTTTCTGGTCTTGAGCATAGGCATGCCTCTTCCTGTAATGCATGTGCATATGGTTCCTTGGATAGGTAAACCCTTGTATTTTCCAAAGTCAGATACTTTGAATTTCAGCGGGATCACCACATCTGGAACTAGACCCATTTTGATAGCATCTACATTTAAAGCATTGTAACCTTCCATGGCTTTTAACCTTTGCTCCAGAGCTTTGTACTGGTCGAGCACCATTGGATTCTCAATAGCATGAGTACGAGTTTTTCTTTGAGGTGCTTGATTGACATCCTCTAAATCGTGGTCTCCATACTACAAATCCAATTAGTCGTGTGCGTTGTTAGTCGGAATCTGAAGGGTATGAGATGCCCCTACCTTCGATGGAGGTGAGACAAACCCTTCAGTCTCAGCTTGTCTTGTCTCTCGTTGAGCCATGGTTGACTTTTGAGGTCCTGCTTCTGGCTCTTTCCTTAGTTGGTGATCGCTTGATGCACCAATGGTCTGGGCTACTTCTTCAAAGGCTGCCCTAGGAATTTGTTCTTGTCTTTCAATAATTTTCTTCAAGGCTAGAAGAACTTGGCTCATGTCTCCTCTCATTGAGTCGACGTTGCCTTTGACTTACTCCAAATCCTCTCTGGACGCAGCTTGGTTCTCCTCAATTTGTTCCATCACTTTCAGTTGATGGGCTCTTGTTTGGTACCGTGGTCGGAGTGGTGGTGCTTTTCTTCTACCAACAGTTTAACTAGAGAAGATTTTGAATAATGAGTTTTTTATGAATAAGATGCAAATGTTTGTGAATGATGAATGTTGATGAATATACAAAGGTTTCGTTTCAAATGTCTTACTCACTTGGATATATATATATATATATATATATATATATATATATATATATATATATATATATATATATATATATATATATATATATATATATATATATATATATATATATATATATATATATATATATATATATATATATTCAAAATTTTCAGGTTTTGCTTTTTTTTTTATTTGTGAGTATCTTGAAATGAATACGTAGAAACAAAAGTATTTTCATTAATAATAATCATCCTCAAAATGGAATACATTTAAGATATTGAAAGATAGTCGAACTAAAAAGCAGTATTGGAAGCACCAACATCTTCACGGCTCTTAGTTTCTCCTTGATGATTATTATTTTTGTCATATTTGACTTGATGGCAGTGATACGGACAAGTTGTTTCCTCTTTGGTATTAATTTTCATGATAATCTCACCAAAAATGTTCTGTTATTATTTTTTCCATCCTGTGAATAAGACAAACAAAAAGGAAATGGAGGATAGATATGTGAAATGCAAAAATATATGAATGCATGAATGTGGGGCTTAGCGATGAGATTTTATTAAAGGTACTCTTAGAAGGTAGGCTCCTATTTTTGGCCTACGAATATTCTACACTCCCCATAAGGTGGTTTCCTTAAAGTTATCATGAATAACACTAGAAGGAAAAGCACAAGGGTCTCCCTTAGGTGGATCCTTTTTAGAGACAGAAACTTTCGTCTCTAGGTCATGAAATGTCTCATCATGAGTTTTTGGTTTAAAGGTCGTACAAAGATTCATGGATGTCATTACAAAGTCCTACTTCCTAAGAGGATGTCTCTTGAGAGGTATTCCTTTTGCGGAATTCCACCGACTCTAGGTGAATTCGTCACATAAACTCATAGGGCTGATGTAACCCCTTGGCTAATAGATGAACCTTCTTTCTAAGGTTTTTTGAAAATATTTTTGCGAAATTAAAATCCCATCACAGGTATAATATGATAAAATATAATAAGCAAAATAAATGAATAAATAAATAAATAAAGCAAAATAAAGAAAAATAAAAAAAAAACCTAAAACTTAAAGGAAAGACTTCTAAACCTAGGGTTGAGTCCCCAGTAGAGTCGCCAACTGTTGTAACTGGTTTTAAAATATAGAGTCGCTGCCCTTGATTTTTATCCTAAGGAAGGGAGTATAAAGGATAACCTTAAAAAAGTTAGAGATTCTAGGTTGTTGACTCGGTTCTAGACGAACGGAAGGTGTTAGGCACCCCCATCTACCTTGTTCACAAGGATACTAGGTTTAGAAGTACAATATTTAATGAAATAGAGTTTTAATATTTTATTAAGGGAACTCGCCACGATTTTAATCGTATACCTACATATCCTCTTCCGAGGAATCACAGTCCCAATTTATAGTTCATATGGGTTTATGTTTTTTTATGGATTATGCATATATTTTAATTCTCCTTGTACTTAGTCTGGGTGTGTGAAAAGCGAAAATTTTGGACCAAATGCGCATTTAATTAAAGTATACTTCATACTCCTTTTACAAAAATTAATTGTCAAATTAATTTATTTACGAAAAATGATTTGGTGTTTGGTTGGATATTTTTTAAGTATTAATTGTAAAAAAATATCTTATTTAAAATGCATGATTACAAGATAATTTAATGCAAATAAAATAAATAATATTTTTATGGGTTGGAAAATAATATATTCGATTTATAATAGTAAATATATTAAAATTATAAATATATAAAAATAGAAAATATAAAAAATAATAAAATAAAATAATAAAGAAAATAAATAAAAAATGTCGGGGGTGTGAATATAGTTGAGAAGTAAAACTAAGAGGTGTTAACAACATGGGCCTGAATTCAGATATTGAATTCAGGCCCAAAAGGCAGGGGTGTATTTTTATACTATGCAGTAAAAGGGAGGGTGCAGGAAGCTAGGGGCCCAAGTCCAGCTTTTGGACTTGGCCCATTATGCTAAGGGGGTGTGTTTTTGCGCCGAAAAAAAAATAGGTGGGTGCATTTAGATAGTGGGCTAGGCCCAAAGGCGCTTTGGGAAGGAGGCCTGCTTGGATTTTATATGGACGGGAGTATTGTAATGGGGTGGGTGCACGCGTTTGTAAGCGTCTGATATGGATTATGTGGCTGTGATGGAGGGAGTATAGTAACAATTAAGGGCACACGCATATGGGATTATTAGCTATATTATATTTTCATTTTACACATAAACAAACAACTTATTTCATTATCTCCTTCTCTCTCTCTCTCTTGGCGTCTCATCTCTTCTCTCGCTCCACCAACAATACATATGAACAACCCCAAAACCCTAGATCTTAATCTGGTGGCGGCGCTACCTCTCTCTTTCTATGATTCCACTACAAACCCAAACCCTAACCCAAATATAAAACTACAACAACAAGTATAGTGATCAAAATGACAAGAAAGCTCAAGCTAAGTGTTTTTTATCGTGCGCCGCGATTGTTCTTCGAGCTCTGCTTTCGATCTGAACTTTTATGATCTCTCCCTTTTTGTTTTTTGACAGGTACAGTGGATGAGGGTTTGGAGCAGCGGCGGTGGTCAAAGAGGTCTAGGGTTTCAGATATTGAAACCCTAGATGCGGCTCAACGGCGACTCCTCTTGTACTCCTTCTCCAGCAAGAAAATTCTTCCTTCTTTTTTGTAGATCCCTCCTATAGTTTTTTCTGTAAATATCCCCGTCCTATGTAAATTTCCTCCATGACTTCTCTTTGTCAATTTTCCTCCTCTGTATTCATCTGCTTCTACTGCTCTAGGAATTAGGTTTATATAGTGTTCCTCGATTAGGTATATTAGGAAATAGAATTATGAGATGTTATTAGGGATTGTAATTTGATTCAAATTTGATTTAGTTTTAATTTATTTTTATATCAACTTGATTCAGTTTCTATTTGATTTTTTTAAGACTTGATTTTATTTCCTATATTGATTGATTTGTTCTGTATAATGATTCTATTTGTAATAAAGGAAAGGTTATATTTGATTTAAACCGTACTTGTTTTGGTAATAACATGTGCGTTATTTTTCATTGATGTATACAATATGCATTTTTTGCTTCAAGCGTGCATTTCCTTCTCCTTGATTCTAATAGTAAGTGTTTGTTTGTTTTTGGGTTGGGCTGTAAGCGTTTTGCTGATTTTGAATTTGGGCCATTCGTTTTCTAATGACCCAACATTTTTTCACAATTCAAATAAACAAACACACTAATAAGAATAACTCAAAATGAAAAACACAGTTTCTCACAAACTAAAATGGGCAAGAAGTTTAACTATTGGGTGTGATACGGTGGGAGAGAACTGACTATTTTTGGAATGCTGGTTCGTGTTTTACGTTTTTTTTCGCAAAATGTCGCGGTAAGCAAGAGTCGCCACCGTCTTTTATTTTATCCAACAAGGAAAGGAAAAAAGCACAGAAAAATTCTTTTTTCGAGATGTTTCTCGGGTCCGGGGGGTAGATTATAGAAAGGGAAGGTGTTAGCACCCTTTCTATCCGTGGTTATCCACGGGCTCTTAGGTACTTGCTCAAAGTGTTTTCAAATATTTGCTTTTCTTTGTGTTTGTGGGTTTGAAGAAGTTTTTGTTTAGAAAGGAGTGTAAGTGTGAAAATTTGTTTTGTTTTGAAAGAGCAAGTACTTAAGAACCATCTATCTACTCGAAAAAGGAATCTTTTTATGCTAATGTCATTTAGACAATGCTATCCCACTATGAATGAGTAGGTAGCATCGTTGTTGGAGTTTTAAGGGTCAATTCGATTAAGGGACGTGCGGTCACTAAAGCAATGTTAGGGCGCCTTAGCGGTAACCCTAATGTCTTAGATCATTGTTCCGAGGCGACCGTTTCGAGGCAACTATGATCTTTGGACAAGAGGGAGACCTCTAAAACTTCCTATACTTAATGACCGCGTTTGAAGGCAACCAAGTGAGGTGTACCCTAAGAGTGTGCATGTGCGAGTGTGTTGTTTTCAGTTAATTTTAATCTTTGTACATGTCAATGGCTATCGATATTGATTTTAAGTTAAAACATTTGATCTTGTCATGCATTCCCTATTATCAAACATCTAACAGTTTATGAATTGCGGAAATTAAATTGCGGAATTTAAACTAACTATTACAAGGCGTCGGGTATTTACATCGCCAAAAGCAACCCTTGAAATTAAAATGCGGAAAATAAATAAAGCGATAAAAATATTTAAAGTCCTATTAATGATAGCCACCTCGTCCATACCCTTGATAGTCCAGATGATGTCATTATGAGAAAGAGACATAACCCTATAGGCCCAGCCCATGCCTTCTTTGTTCTTCAGCACTGATTTGGAGAGGTGCGAAATAAACCACCTCGCCAATAATGAAGCACAGCACATCAAGGTTCCCCGCTTACGAGCAGTACGGGCATAAAGCTGATGAAGAATGTCACCCAAGAGAGTGGGTACAGGATTACGAGAGATGAATATTTTCACCGCATTCACATCAACAAAGGAGTCAGGATTTGGAAACAAAACCAAGCCATATATCAGAAGAACCAAAATATCTTTGAATGCTTTGAAGTCTAGACTATCCCAGAAATAAATAGCCTTACCAACCAAGAACTTAGTCAGAAAGCCCTTTGCTCCACTTCTAGTCTCCCAATTAGCCATTACCTCATCCTTTGTCATATGAAGGGCTGAAGCAATCTCTTCTGGCCTAATGATCTTCTCCCAACCAGTAAACGGGGTCTTCTCTAGAATAGAGATACTGAGAAGATCAGAGAACTCTTCTAAGGTGGGAACCAACTCGTAGTCCTGAAAATTAAAGCAATGGTACAGTGGATCATAGAATTGGACCAAAACACTCATCATCTGCTCGTCCAATTTGGAGGTAACCAAACTGAGAAGATACCCATGTCTTCTGATGAAGGAGGTAATATCGGGCATCTTTGCAATCAAATCTTTAAGCATGGTGGAAACCTGGACAAAGTTGATCCGGATGGTATTCCTACGCACGGGCATCATGACCTACAAAACAGAACAAAGATGAATCCCTCCTGTCTTTGAAATGGGTTAGTCCAATGCAAGATGTATGCAATGTTATGATGTCATGATGTCATGATTGAAAGCACATCACAAGTATCCACAAATAGCAAACATGGTAAAGGCACACAAGTCACACAGAGAGCCCTTAGATTTCAGGCTGGCGAGGAGCTTAGGTACTACCCTCTTTCAGTTCAGTTGGATTAAACCTGTCCTAAAAATAGTAACCGGGTTCTAGAGGATCTCAATATCACTGACTACCCTCAATCGGTCATAATTCTAGTTTAGCAACCTTTTCTTGCGGCCGGAATCATCGCGAGAGTTTAGTCTCAATGAGTGTAGCATACTGCTACTTTTCTATGGCCAAGTTGGTCAATTTAAAGGTTATAAGGTCAGTTGGTGCTTAATGACCCCTTAGAAGACCCATATTCTCCTCGTTCCAACACAAGGGATATCGGGACAAACTAAAGTGCCACACCAACGTAGCTACCGCTTCAACCGTATCAGTCTACGCCGTACAGTTCCCTCACAGTTTATTGCTACTTACCTAAAGGGTATCCCCCATATCCGAGTTAGGATCTATAGTAACTCCGATTCAAGCCCACAAATATAAAGCATACAAAGCAAACAATTGAAAACACAATGATCTAATCCTAAGGTACACCCTACTTATTAATTCCCCAGCAGAGTCGCCAGTTCTGTGATACGGTGGGAGAGAACTGACTGTTTTTGGAATGTTGGTTCGTGTTTTGCGTTTGTTTTTGCAAAATTTCGTGGTAAGCAAGAGTCGCCATCGTCTTTTATTTTATCCAACAAGGAAATGAAAAAAGCACAGAAAAATTCCTTTTTCGAGATGTTTCTCGAGTCCAGGGGGTAGATTATAGAAAGGGAAGGTGTTAGCACCCTTTCTATCTGTGGTTATCCACGGGCTCTTAGGTACTTGCTCAAAGTGTTTTCAAAAATTTGCTTTTCTTTGTGTTTGTGGGTTTGAAGAAGTTTTTGTTTTGAAAGGAGTGTAAGTGTGAAAATTTGTTTTGTTTTGAAAAAGCAAGTACTTAAGAACCATCTATCTACTCGAAAAAGTAATCGCTCTATGCTAATAACCTTTAGACAATGCTATCCCACTATGAATGAGTAGGTAGCATCGTCGTTGGAGTTTTAAGGGACAATTCGATTAAGGGACGTGCGGTCACTAAAGCAATGTTAGGGCGCCTTAGCGGTAACCCTAATGTCTTAGATCATTTTTCCGAGGCGACCGTTTCGAGGCAACTATGATCTTTGGATAAGAGGGCGGCCTCTAAAACTTCCTATACTTAATGACCGCGTTCAAAGGCAACCAAGTGAGGTGTACCCTAAGAGTGCGCATGTGTGAGTGTGTTGTTTTCAGTTAATTTTAATCTTTGTACATGTCAATGGTTATCTATATTGATTTTAAGTTAAAACATTCGATCTTGTCATGCATTCCTTATTATCAAACATCTAACAGTTTATGAGTTGCGAAAATTAAATTGCGGAATTTAAACTAACTATTACAAGGCGTCGGGTATTTACATCGCCAAAAGCAACCCTTGAAATTAAAATGCGGAAAATAAATAAAGCGATAAGAATATTTAAAGTCCTATTAATGATAGCCACCTCGTCCATACCCTTGATAGTCCAGATGATGTCATTATGAGAAAGAGACATAACCCTATAGGCCCAGCCCATGCCTTCTTTGTTCTTCAGCACTGATTTGGGGAGGTGCAAAATAAACCACCTCGCCAATGATGAAGCACAGCACATCAAGGTTCCCCACTTACGAGCAGTACGGGCATAAAGCTGATGAAGAATGTCACCCAAGAGAGTGGGTACAGGATTACGAGAGATGAAGATTTTCACCGCATTCACATCAACAAAGGAGTCAGGATTTGGAAACAAAACCAAGCCATATATCAGAAGAGCCAGAATATATTCGAATGCTTTGATGTCTAGACTATCCCATAAATAAATAATCTTACCAACCAAGAACTTAGTCAGAAAGCCCTTTGCTCCACTTCTAGTCTCCCAATTAGCCATTACCTCATCCTTTGTCATATGAAGGGCTGAAGCAATCTCTTCTGGCCTAATGATCTTCTCCCAACCAGTAAACGGGGTCTGCCCTAGAATAGAGATACCGAGCAGATCAGAGAACTCTTCTAAGGTGGGAACCAACTGGTAGTCCTGAAAATTAAAGCAATGGTACAGTGGATCATAGAATTGGACCAAAACACTCATCATCTGCTCGTCCAATTTGGAGGTGACCAAACTGAGAAGATACCCATGTCTTCTGATAAAGGAGGTAGTATCGGGCATCTTTGCAATCAAATCTTTAAGCATGGTGGAAACCTGGGCAAAGTTGATCCGGATGGTATTCCTACGCATGGGCATCATGACCTACAAAACAGAACAAAGATGAATCCCTCCTGTCTTTGAAATGGGTTAGTCCAATGCAAGATGTATGCAATGTTATGATGTCATGATGTCATGATTGAAAGCACATCACAAGTATCCACAAATAGCAAACATGGTAAAGGCACACAAGTCACACAGATAGCCCTTAGATTTCAGGATGGCAAGGAGCTTAGGTACTACCCTCTTTCAGTTCAGTTGGTTTAAACCTGTCCTAAAAATAGTAATCGGGTTCTAGAGGATCTCAATATCACTGACTACCCTCAATCGGTCATAATTCTAGTTTAGCAACCTTTTCTTGCAGCTGGAATCATCGCGAGAGTTTAGTCTCAATGAGTGTAGCATACTGCTACTGTTCTATGGCCAAGTTGGTCAATTTAAAGGTTATAAGGTCAGTTGGTGCTTAATGACCCCTTAGAAGACCCATATTCTCCTCGTTCCAACACAAGGGATATCGGTACAAACTAAAGTACCACACCAACGTAGCTACTGCTTCAACCGTATCGGTCTACGCCGTACAGTTCCCTCACAGTTTATTGCTACTTACCTAAAGGGTATCCCCCAGATCCGGGTTAGGATCTATAGTAACTCCGATTCAAGCCCACAAATATAAATCATACAAAGCAAACAATTGAAAACACGATGATCTAATCCTAAGGTACACCCTACTTATTAATTCCCCAGCAGAGTCGCCAGTTCTGTGATACGGTGGGAGAGAGCTGACTGTTTTTGGAATGCTGGTTCGTGTTTTGCGTTTATTTTTGCAAAATGTCGCGGTAAGCAAGAGTCGCCATCGTCTTTTATTTCATCCAACAAGGAAAGGAAAAAAGCACAGAAAAATTCCTTTTTCGAGATGTCTCTCGGGTCTGGGGGGTAGATTATAGAAAGGGAAGGTGTTAGCACCCTTTCTATCCGTGGTTATCCACGGGCTCTTAGGTACTTGCTCAAAGTGTTTTCAAAAATTTGCTTTTCTTTGTGTTTGTGGGTTTGAAGAAGTTTTTGTTTTGAAAGGAGTGTAAGTGTGAAAATTTGTTTTGTTTTGAAAGAGCAAGTACTTAAGAACCATCTATCTACTCGAAAAAGTAATCGTTCTATGCTAATGTCCTTTATACAATGCTATCCCACTATGAATGAGTAGGTAGCACCGTCATTGGAGTTTTAAGGGACAATTCGATTAAGGGACATGCGGTCACTAAAGCAATGTTAGGGCACCTTAGCGGTAACCCTAATATCTTAGATCATTTTTTCGAGGCAACCGTTTCGAGGCAACTATGATCTTTGGACAAGAGGGCGACCTCTAAAACTTCCTATACTTAATGACCGCGTTCGAAGGCAACCAAGTGAGGTGTACCCTAAGAGTGTGCATGTGCGAGTGTGTTGTTTTCAGTTAATTTTAATCTTTGTACATGTCAATGGTTATCTATATTGATTTTAAGTTAAAACATTTGATCTTGTCATGCATTCCCTATTATCAAATATCTAACAGTTTATGAGTTGCAGAAATTAAATTGCGGAATTTAAACTAACTATTACAAGGCGTCGGGTATTTACATCGCCAAAAGCAACCCTTGAAATTAAAATGCAGAAAATAAATAAAGCGATAAAAATATTTAAAGTCCTATTAATGATAGCCACCTCGTCCATACCCTTGATAGTCCAGATGATGTCATTATGAGGAAGAGACATAACCCTATAGGCCCAGCCCATGCCTTCTTTGTTCTTCAGAACTGATTTGGGGAGGTGCGAAATAAACCACCTCGCCAATAATGAAGCACAGCACATCAAGGTTCCCTGCTTACGAGCAGTACGGGCATAAAGCTGATGAAGAATGTCACCCAAGAGAGTTGGTACAGGATTACGAGAGATGAAGATTTTCACCGCATTCACATCAACAAAGGAGTCAGGATTTGGAAACAAAACCAAGCCATATATATCAGAAGAGCCAGAATATCTTCGAATGCTTTGAAGTCTAGACTATCCCTGAAATAAATAGCCTTACCAACCAAGAACTTAGTCAGAAAGCCCTTTGCTCCACTTCTAGTCTCCCAATTATCCATTACCTCATCCTTTGTCATATGAAGGGCTGAAGCAATCTCTTCTGGCCTAATGATCTTCTCCCAACCAGTAAACGGGGTCTGCTCCAGAATAGAGATACCGAGCAGATCAGAGAACTCTTCTAAGGTGGGAACCAACTGGTAGTCCTGAAAATTAAAGCAATGGTACAGTGGATCATAGAATTGGACCAAAACACTCATCATCTGCTCGTCCAATTTGGAGGTGACCAAACTGAGAAGATACCCATGTCTTCTGATGAAGGAGGTAGTAACGGGCATCTTTGCAATCAAATCTTTAAGCATGGTGGAAACCTGGACAAAGTTGATCTGGATGGTATTCCTACGCATGGGCATCATGACCTACAAAACAGAACAAAGATGAATCCCTCCTGTCTTTGAAATGGGTTAGTCCAATGCAAGATGTATGCAATGTTATGATGTCATGATGTCATGATTGAAAGCACATCACAAGAATCCACAAATAGCAAACATGGTAAAGGCACACAAGTCACACAGAGAGCCCTTAGATTTTAATCTAATATTTTTGGAATTTTTGGTATTTAAAGAAATAAAATAAATTTGATCAAAATTAATAAAACCTAATTATCTAAGTTAATTTTAATTATTGCAAAATATATTAAGTTATTCCTAGTTAAAGCTAGATAATTAAATTAGTATTTATTTACAAAAATAAAGTGCTGAAAATTAATTTAATAAACAAAATATATTTTTTGGTTTTTTGTAATTTTATTAAGAAAAAAGGTTTTGATTGGTTAGTTAAATAATAAAATAATAATAATAATTAATTAAAAGAAATAATAAAAATAGAGAGAGTTTATGGTTTTGGCCTGATTAGAGGGGTCTTGATAGCAATTTGTGGCCCATTAACATGTAGGCCTCGTTTGACTTTGCTGATTCCCTGTAGCACTTTGACTTGGGAGTATGATGCACGTTCCATCTGGACCACCGGATCTGGCCTGGGGCCATATGGCAGGTGATTGAATGAGGGAGTATGATGAACCACGCACTTGGTTTTGTATTGGATCACCTGTAGAAAAAATAGAACAAATGCATGGGGGACCTGGGATTCGAACCCAGGTCCTATTGGATTTTGAACATACGCCACTACCACTGCACCACTATGCGTTAGTTTTTATTATATTGAATAATAATAATAATAATATGGGATAACATGATAATATGCCAGACTTAAAACAAAAACGCGTGAATATTTGAATGGAGCAACCAGATGGGGACATGTTGTCGTCCCTGTCCTCAGGTTTACACAGAAATTACCTGCGGATTTAAATCCGCAGCTAAAAGAGAAGGTCGTTTCAAAAACCCATCCCAGGCCATATAAACTCCATCCAAGGCCATGGTTGTGCTTGCCTTTCTCCTCCGGTCATGCCTATGTCCATTAATAGGCCTAATTTCACCTGTAAAAAAAAACCTAAAAAAAACCTAGGAAACCCTACAATGGCATTTTGCACCATAGAGCAGATAAATACAATCAAATAATATGGAAAGCTTGGAAATTGTCTAGTGATTGCAAATATGCCATTAGTTTCTTGTAATGATGCATAGATTTTGAAACACGAAATCAAATTCAGAGGGAGGTCGCGTATCACTTACAGTGTGTTTGAGAGCGTGTGAGAGCTTGCTTTTGATTGCAGGAGGTTCAGTGATTGTCCAGTAATGGATTAGTGTGGAGTTTTGCTTCTGAATTGGCCTCCAAGGACGATTTCAGTTTCACACTTTTTCACCTTTTTTCAAGTTTGGTTCTTGATGATTTTGCAGCTTCTAGGTCTTGAATTCGTGTTCTTTCACTTGTATATGTAATATGCAATGCATTAGGTCAACAAATATGGGCTGAATCCTTTCCAATCAATGCCTTGAGATTGGATTTGATCCTCCATTGAAAGATTTCCAATTTTGCCAAAAATCCAATCTTTTTGCACATGGAATGCTTGATACGAGTTTGATCATGACATTGATGATGATTAGGTCCTGAAATAGCCAAAAAGAGATCAAATAATCAATGTTTGGATTTTATTTGATTTAAATTGATTTAAAATGAAATAATTCATTAAAAAATCAAATTAAATAATAAAATTGACAAATGGTCACAAGGATGAAGTTAGGACACGTGTTTAGTGTGACAAGATCAAATCAAGTGGAAAAGAATGGGCCCCTTTGACAAAAATTGAAGTTTTGGGGATAGTTGACTTTTGGCAATTTTGCAAAAATGCCCAACTTCAACAATGCATAACTTCTTCAATTTTGAACCTTTAGAAATTTTCTTGGACTTTTTAGAAAGCTTGAGATGTCCTATAACCAACCCTTTTGGTATCATCGCATTTTGATATTCCATGCTCAAGTTATAAGCTTTGGCAAAAAATGTGTTTTTGTTGACTTTCAAAAATGACCTATAATGTCCAAATTTGTAACTTTTTGTGAGTACATTTTCTGATCTTGGGGTATGAAGATGGATTGTAGGAAATTGCATCCTCTTCAAAATGAGCTTTGGATGGGTCATTTCTCATAAATTATGAGAAAGTTATGCTTGTTCAAAGTTGAGTTGATTTTTCCTACAAAACCCTAATTTAGCAACTTTTGAGTCTTGATGAATTTTAAGCAATCCTTGATGAATCATGATCAAACCTTGATCAAATGATGAAATATCCTTCAAAATGAGAATTTTGGCAAAAATATCTTGAAGTTTTACTATTTGTAGGTCACAGTTGACTTTTGCCCTAGCACAGTCGATTTTTGGACCCTTTGAGCAATTGACTGAGCAAACTTCCTCTGCAAGGCTTGAAATTTGACATGGATGACCTTGAGAACATATTAGGACAATGGGGAGAACTTGAGGTCATTTGGATTCAAGGATCTTGATGCAACACAAAACCCTAATTTGGGATTGACTACCTTAGGAGATAGCTTGACTGTCCAACTCTTGAGCAATCTTGAGCCACTTGGAGATTTTTCTTGCCATGTTTTGAGATATATGAGAGGGCAAATTTTGGGGTGCAACAGCTGCCCCTGTTCAATTTTCTTAAACCTGTGGATATAGATTGGCTTTCGGGCCTTTCGTGATCCGAAGGTGGAAGATGATTGAACACTAGAGTGCCCAGAAATTTGCAATCGCATGAAGTGGTATCAGCCTTGTGATATCGGGAATGGGCTTACATATGACATTTGGAGACTGTTGATAGGTGGTCTGAACTTCGGCTGGAATACGAATCAGGGAGATCTTATCGTCGATCTGACTGAACCAGAGAAGGTCTTGGATTAACTTTGACTGGATAAGAATCAGAAAAATCTTTGGATCGATTTAACTGAACCAGACGAAAGTCTTGGAATGACTTCACTGGATTACGAATCAGGGAGATCTTCGCGTCGATCTGACTAAACCAGAGGAGGTCTTGGATTAACTTTGGCTGGATAAGAATCAGAAAAATCTTCGGATCGATTTAACTGAACCAGACGAAAGTCTTGGAATTACTTCAACTGGAATACGAATCAGGGAGATCTTCGCGTCGATCTGACTGAACCAGAGGAGGTCTTGGATTAACTTTGGCTGGATAAGAATCAAAAAAATCTTTGAATTGATTTAACTGAACCAGACGGAAGTCTTGGAATAACTTCAACTGGAATACGAATCAGGGAGATCTTCGCGTCGATCTAACTGAACCAGAGGAGGTCCTGGATTAACTTTGGATGGATAAGAATCAGAAAAATCTTCGAATCGATTTAGCTGAACCAGACAAAAGTCTTGGAATAACTTCAACTCGAATACGAATCAGGGAGATCTTCGCGTCGATCTGACTGAACCAGAGGAGGTCTTGGATTAACTTCCGTTGGATAAGAATCAGAAAAATATTTGAATCGATTTAACTGAATCAGACGAAAGTCTTGGAATAGCTTCAACTGGAATACGAATCAGGGAGATCTTCGCGTCGATCTGACTGAACCAGAGGAGGTCTTAGATTAACTTCGGCTGGATAAGAATCAGAAAAATCTTCAAATCGATTTAACTGAACCAGACGAAAGTCTTGGAATAGCTTCAACTGGAATACGAATCAGGGAGATCTTCGCGTCGATCTGACAGAACCATAGGAGGTCTTCCATAGATGTAATTTTTCTTTGAGGGGACTACCAGGTCATATGAGTAGTCGGCGGTGTTTATTAATTCGTCTTTCCCTGAAAAGGTAAAGAGTTAGTCATATGCAATGTCATGATGCATGATATATATCAATTAATGATGCTCTCAAAATAAATGAGATTGTGTGGTATGATGCATATATGCATGTATCATGATGTATGGAAATGTGATGTTTTAGTTGGGGAAAATAAATCCTGAATAGCTGCTGGAGACAAGAGTTGAATTCTTCGCTTCCGCTGGGGATGGTGAACGAAGGTGATTGCGAGAATAAACCTGCAGGAGAAGATAACTCTGTTGGGGAATAAACTGATGAGGAGATTACTTTGTGGGGAAGAGATGCTCTGCTGAGGATTCCACTGATAAATTCTACTGGTGATATTGAATCTGTTGGGGATTGAACTGATGAGGAGATTACTCTGTGGGGAAGAGATGCTCTGCAGAGTATTCCACTGATAAATTTCGTCAGGATGACTTATCGTTGCTGGTGATATTGAATCTGTCGAGGATTGAATTCTGTTGGTGAAAAGAAAGGACTCCACTGGGGATGATATTTCCGTTGTGACTTGCTGGGGATAACCCTTTAGACTCTTATGGGGATAATCCTCTGAACTCTGCTGGGAATGATCCTTTGAACTTTGCTGGGGAGATTTATTTTTGTACTCCGTTGGGGATAGACTTCCAGAGTCTACTGGGGATGATGCTTCAACTCCGTTAGGGAAGCTTTTTCAGACTGCGCTGGGACAATTTTAACTCCACTAGGGGTATCTTGTATTCTGCCGGGGAACATTCTTATACTCCGCTAGGGAATATTAAGTCTGTCGGGGATATCAAGCCTTTCTAGTATTGATGGTAGATAAACTCTGCTTGGGGAAAGCATTACCGATTCGTTCATAGTTACAAGTCCCAGCTGGGGGGAGAGCTACCATTACTGCCTTACCCTGCGGGGAGTGAAGGTATCTTAGTCATATTCTTCAGCTGAATTTACCGCCGTACCTGGTGGACAGAGCAACTATATAGCTTGGACAAATCTATTGCCCTTGCTTCTGATATTACCAGTAATTCATCTTTTGTTTCGCATGCAAATATTTGTGAGCAGCAATTAATGTCAAATGCATATATCAAAAATGAACATTGGACGTTCTTTGCAAGACAAAACAGATAAAGGAAAAACAGTTTGAAATTTGTCTGAAAATGAATTTGTATTGATTTTGAAGTTTGGCCTGTAAATAGGCGTTTGTGTACAAGAGGTTGACGTCTTAGTAAGAGAACGCCGCCGAATAAATAGAATTTATACAATTTGTGAAAAGAAAACAAAACAGCTACGTGAATAATCCCACGGGGTTCCAACTCTGCTATTGACTGTATATCCTCGAGCATCTAATCACTTTGCTACTTGGTTGAAGGTAGATCAGATTGATTAGTGTCTTCCGAGCTTAATAGTTGATACCGAAGTCTGGATGCAAGATGATCCAATGAGACATAGTGTTACGCTTTGATCCCTAATTTTTGCCTGGACCGCCCTTTCGGGTTTTCAGTCCACTGGGATACCCTTTTTTGCCCAAGCCGCCTTTTCAGGTTTTCGACTTGTCGGGTGTACAGATTTTTCATTTTCATCCCTTATTTTTGCCCGAACCCTTTTGGTTCGCCGGGAAGCCCTTATTTTTGCCTAGGCCAGTCAACCTAGCGGGTCTTTGATTATACATAGTATCTTTTCACTATGTCTGCATTGACAGGATGAGGAAGGTCGTCACCATCCATGGTGGCTAGAATCATAGCTCCGCCTGAGAAAATGTTCTTAACCACAAATGGCCCTTCGTAAGTAGGGGTCCATTTGCCCCCGGGATCACCTTGAGGTAAGATAATGCACTTGATTACCAGATCCCCGACTTGATACTCTTGTCGTCTAACTTTCTTGTTAAATGCCTTGATCATCTGTTTTTGGTACGTCTGACCATGACAAATAGCAGTAAGTCTCTTTTCGTCGATTAGGTTCAGCTGATCAAGCCGGGTTTGAATCCAGTCATCTTCGCTCAAACCTGCATCCTTTATGATTTTAAGAGAGGGTATCTGAACTTCAATGGGCAAGACTGCCTCCATGCCATATACCAAGGAATAGGGTGTTGCCCCTGTTGAAGTCCACGCTAAGGTACGGTACCCATGAAGAGAAAACAGTAACATCTCGTGCCAGTCTTTGTATGTCACTTTCATCTTCTGCACAATCTTCTTAATGTTCTTATTAGCTGCTTCTACAGCCCCATTCATCTTCGGCCGATAGGGAGAAGAGTTATGATGTTGTATCTTGAATTGCTCGCAGAGCTCGGTGATCATCTTGTTGTTGAGATTGGTACCATTGTCCGTAATGATCCTCTCTGGTACACCATATTGACAGATCAGATTATGCCGAATGAACCGTGCCACGACGTTCTTGGTTACAGTAGCAAAGGAAGCTGCTTTAACCCATTTCGTAAAGTAATCAGTTACTACCAGGATGAAGCGATGCTCGTTGGACGCTGTAGGTCTGATCTCGCCGATTATATCAATGCCCCACATTGCAAAAGGCCAAGGTGCCGTCAAGATGTTTAGAGGGACTGGAGGTATGTGCACCTTATCAGCATAGACTTGACATTTGTGACATGTCCGAGAATGCTGATAACAGTCGGCTTCCATTGTGGAACAATAATATCCTGCCCGAAGGATTTTCTTTGCCATGGTATGTCCACTGGAATGAGTTCTGAAAGTACCTTCATATAAATATGCCATGATCCTTTCTGCTTCATTCTTATCCACACAACGCAGTAAGGTCGAATCATGGTTGCGCTTGTAAAGGATGCCATTGCTGATGAAGAACTTTGCTGCGAACCTCCTCAGAAACTTCTTGTCATTAACAGATGTACCCTCGGGGTATTCCTGAGCTTCAAGATACCTCTTCACCTCATGAAACTAGGGTTTATCCTCTACCTCTTCAGTCTCAATATCACAGCAATGCGCAGGTTTGTCCAATCTTTCAATGATAATCCGGGGAGCTTCATTGTCCCAATTGACTTTGAACATAGAAGACATCATAGCTAGCGCGTCTGCCAACTGATTCTCCTCTCTAGGGAAGTGTTCAAAGGTTATCTCCTAAAAGTGTGGGAGCAAGGTCAATACATACTCCTTGTAAGGAATAAGATTAGGGTGTTTCGTATCCCACTCGCCTTTGATCTGACTGATCACGAGAGCGGAATCTCCGAAAACACTCAAGAACTTAATACTTAGGTCAATTGCTGCTCGAAGACCCATAATGCACGCTTCATACTCCGCTATATTGTTGGTGCAGTTGAAACATAGTTGGGCGGTGAACGGAGTATGAGAGCCTTTAGGAGATATGATCACGGTGCCAATGCCATTGCCCAAAGCGTTCGAAGCTCCATCAAAGTACATAGACCATCGGGATCCCTCCTCGGGTCCTTCATCTGGTCCAGGTTCTTCACAGTCGATTACTATCATGATATTCTCATCCGGGAATTCAAAGTTCATAGACTGGTAATCATCCACTGCTTGATGTGCCAAATTATCTGCCAACACACTTCCTTTGATTGCCTTTTGGGTCGTGTATTGGATGTCATACTCAGTCAAAATCATTTGCCATCTTGCTATTCTTCCGGATAAGGCAGGTTTCTCGAAGATATACTTGATTGGATCCATCTTTGATATCAACAGAGTAGTGTGGGTCAGCATATACTGTCTCAGCCGGCGAGCAGCCCATGCCAAAGCGCAACAAGTTTTCTCAAGCAACGAGTATCGAGTCTCGCAGTCGATAAATTTTTTGCTAAGGTAGTAAATTGCATGCTCTTTTTGGCCAGACTCGTCATGCTTCCCCAGCACACACCCCATTGAGTTGTCGAGCACTGTTAAGTATAAGATCAGAGGTCTCCTTTCAACTGGAGGCATCAGAATAGGTGGCTCTTAGAGATACTCTTTGATCCTTTCGAAAGCGGCTTGACATTCATCGTTCCATCTTACCACTTGATCTTTCTTCAGTAACTTGAAGATTGGCTCACAAGTAGCAGTCAGGTGCGAGATGAATCGGGCAATGTAGTTTAGTCGTCCCAGGAAGCCTCTGACTTCTTTCTCTGTTCTGGGAGCTGGCATCTCCTGTATAGCCTTCACTTGCCGAATCCACTTGAATACCTTTGTCGCTTACAACAAAACCCAGTAGCTTACCAGATCTCACCCCGAAGATGCACTTGTTCGGGTTTAACCTCAGCTTGTACAACTTCAACCTGTCAAATAACTTCTGGAGATGGTCAAGGTGTTCTTCCTCAGTTTGGGACCTTGCAATCATATCATCGACGTATACCTCAATCTCATGATGGATCATGTCATGAAACAAAGCAACCATGGCACGCTGATACGTTTCCCCAGCATTTTTCAGTCCAAAAGGCATGACCTTATAGCAAAAAGTACCCCACTGAGTAACAAAGGTTGTCTTCTCCATGTCTTTGGGCGCCATTTTAATCTGATTATAACCGGAGAAACCATCCATAAAGGAGAATACCTTATGCTGCGTGGTGTTGTCAACCAGAACGTCGATATGAGGCAGAGGGAAGTCATCCTTGGGGCTTGCCCTGTTCAAATCCCTATAGTTAACACACATTCGAACCTTACCATCCTTCTTCGGCACAAGAACCATATTGGCCACCCACTGTGGGTAAGAAGTAACTGCTAGAAAACCATTGTCAAACTGTTTCATCACTTCAGCCTTGATTTTCTCAGACATCTCTGGGCGCATTCGGCGGACCTTTTATTTCACTGGAGGACAATCTTCCTTGGTAGGTAGGCGATGAACCACAATATCAGTATCCAACCCAGGCATGTCTTCATAAGACCAGGCAAAGATCTCAACATAGTGACGCAGCATCTGAATCAACTGTTGCTTCACACTAGCTTCCAGATTTGCACTGATCTTAACTTCTTTCTTATCCTCTTCTGTACCCAAGTTAAATGATTCCACTGGTTCTTCGTGTGGCGGTATAGCCCTCTCTTCTTAAAGTAACAGTCTTGCAAGTTCGCCAGGCACTTAGCAATCATCTTCACCTTCGTCTTCGGCTAAGTTGATTGGATTTTCGAAGTCATAATTGGCAGTAGCAGAGTCGTTACCAGTGAGATCTAGAGTGGATGTAGACCTGTATATGTGAGTGTGTGTAAAATAGTTGTTTTGTAATATGTAATAAAAGAAAAATAAGGAGCACAAAATTTGAAATGCAAGAAACGTCCAATGCTTTTATTAATGATATATGAAAATGACATACATAAATCCCTCACAAATGAAGCCACGGTGCCCCGGGTAAGACACCGAGCCGTAGAGTTTAAAACATTGTCTGTTACAAATTTAAAACAAAAAGTCTCATTACTGGGTAACAAAAGAAATAGGGATGAAGTCCTTTGTTGTTCAGTTGCTTAGTCCACCGTCAGTAGTAGATAGATCCAGCTGTCGAACTCAGACTCTTCCACATCGTCTTCAATGGCATTCACTCCCGAGTTGCTAATGAACACGGGAGGTCTTCCGATCCTTGCATTCTGAACAGCCCTTTGAGCTTCTGCAGTGAAACCCAAACCAAACTTGTTAGTCTTCTGTGTAAAATTAGGGAGTTGGCCCTAATTTGCACACCCACCTTTCTCGACAACAGCTCGGGCATCCCTAAAGGAAGCCATCTTCATAGGAGAATTTTCAACAACAATCTCAGTTGATGCCAGTGTCTGGGGAACCTCCTCAAAATGTTGAAATGGGGTCTCAATGAACTCCCCATCCATCACTACATATCGGAAAGAGTTGTGGTGGCTCACCATGTACTATTCCTCTCCTTGTACTGTCACAATCTTCCCTTTCACTGGGTACTTCAGTTTCTGGTGGAGCGTTGAGGTTACGGCCCTAGCTTTGTGGATCCACGGGCGACCTAGAAAACAAGAATAAGATGGTCGAATTTCCATCACATAGAATGTAGAGTTGAAAACCTGAGAACCAACCTTAATCGGAATATCCACTTCTCCATGTACCATTCTTTTAGACCCATCAAAGGCCCTGACGACAATGTTACTTGGTTTCAGCTCCAACCCTTCACAGTCTAACCGGTCTAGAGCTTTATTAGGTAAAAAGTTCAATGAGGAACCAGTATCTACTAATACATGAGCAAGAGTAGTGCCCCTGCATTCAATGGAGACATGTAGGGCATCATTGTGATTCTTCCCCTTAGCAGTCAAGTCAGCGTCAGAGAAACCCAACCCATTATCAGCAGTCAGATGGGCCACACAATCTTTAAACTGATCAGCTGACGTCTCTTGTGGTACATGTGCAGTCTCCAGAAATGCAATCAGAGCCTTGACATGGGCCTCTGAGCATAGCAACAGTGACAACATAGAAATCTTGGACGGGGTTTACCCCGGCTGTTCAACTACATTGTAGTCACTCTTTTTGATGATTTTCAGAATCTCTTCCATCTCTTGTCTAGAAGCTTCAACAGTAATCATCTTTGGTGCCTTCGTCTGGGCAGGCTCACTGGTGGTCCCCTTGCCCCGAGTGTCAGATGACTCGGCGACAGGGGTAAGAATGGGAACTTGAACAGGAATAGTAGCGAGTACACTGGCAGGTGTAATAACAACAGGTTTTCGGGCAGTTGGTGGAGAGATATCAGGTGAGAAAAGTCTTCCGCTGCGGGTGACTTTAGCAAGTCCAACAATATTGTTGACGTCAGTATCAGCATATAAATCTTGTTTAACTCCATGAAAATAAACATCGGCCCCGTAATGCCAAGGGACATCTTTATCAGAGGTGTAGGGGATAGGCCCAGGAACAGTGATGATCAATGGTGCGGTTCTTGGAACAGATGTAATTCTAATAGGCTTTCTCGAGGAAGCCTTGGAAGAATTATCGAGAATGGTGATAATAGCAACTTCTTCGGCACGAACTAAAGGAACAACAGTCTTCTCAAACAAAATTTCTTTACTATCCATCAGGCGTTGGACACCTGATTTCAAAAGATGGCAACCGGTTGGTAGGGCAGAACACATATGGCAACCTTCGTCACAGCCCAGAAATAAACCGGCTAGCAAAAGGTTCCTCTTCACAGTCATCAAAGGGGTAACAATGTCGTTCACATAAACCACAAATGAGTCTTCATCTATAGCATTTACTCCATGCTTGGCCATAGGAGCAGTCACAACATTAGGTCTCTCGAGTGCCTCGAACTCAATCTCCTTAGCATCAATTAAGTCCTATGTTTTGTTCTTCAAAGACCAACAATCATCTGTATTATGCCCCGGGCTATCAGAGTGAAAAGCACAACGGGCATTAGGGTTGTACTTCGGCGATGTTGTATTCGGATTCTTTGGGGCTTCCCTTGGAATCACTAGATTGGTTTTCAATAACTGTGGCAGAATCTGAGATAATGTCATGCTGAGCTGAGTGAACAGTCTTCGAGGTCTCTCGGCCTTTTGTTGATTATTGTGCTGAGGAGCACCAGCAGGTCTTGAAATAACAACCGCATTAACAGCTTGGCGGCGTTCAGGTCTATTCTGGCTTTTCAAACTGTAGACAGCACTGGACTCTTTCTTAAAAGGCTTTTTCTCGATGCTTGATGAAGCACCCTTTTGTATCTTACCAGCCTCAATCCTCTCATCGGTCATAATCAGCTCTGTAAACCCATACGAAGAGCTTCCAATCAGATGGTTGAAAAATGGACCAGACAAGGTCCCCAAAAACATATTCACAAGCTCCCGATCAGCCAAGGGTGGTTGCACTCTTCCGGCGAGGCCCCTCCACTTCTGAGCATAATCTTTGAAACCTTCACTTGTTCCCATGGACATACCCTGGAGTAGGGTACGCGTGGGAGCAAGGTAGGAATTGTATTGGTATTGCCTGTAGAAAGCAGTAGCCAAATCTTCCCAACTGCGAATACTGGCTCCGTCCAACTGATAAAACCATTCAAGCTGAGTCTCTGAGAGACTGTCTTGAAAGAAGTGGATCCATAGGTTCTTATCAGCAGTGTACGGCTGAATCTTCCTTACATATGACCGGAGGTGCAGCTTCGGACAAGAAACTCCGTCATACTTAGAAAAGGCTGGTGCCTTGAATTTATGGGGAATTACCACCCCAGATGATAGACCCAGATCACCAAAGTCCAGACCAGGCACTTTCTGAACTTCCATCGCATTCAATCGGTCTTCCAGTTGTTTGTATCTATCCTTAGCAGGAGGATACTGGTCTTCGTCGAAGTTCGTCTCTTTGTCTGAGACCACAGGGCTAGGAGCCCTCCTTTCTTCCTGACTATCTTTCCCTCCAGATGAGGTGGTCAAATCAACTTCATCCCGTAGCCTGTTTCCAAACCTGTGACATATGTTAAACAGGACTGTCCTCTTCTTCTTCTTCTTCTCTTTCAGAAACAGGGTCTTCAGATCTTGCTGACCCTTAGCTAGATTCATGAACAGCTCTTGGAATTGGGCATTTTGGGCCTGTAGGGCCTTGATTGCTTGCTCAGTTGATGGTTCAACAGACATGATGAGTGCTGAAATAAACAGCGAAGAAGATAAGAGACCTGTAAGGGGTACCTGTTATGAAGTGCATGGGATGAAATGCGTATGATATGATTTCAAAGACAATCGAGAGATTCAAATTTGTAAACCAAAAAGGAAACACACTTTTATTAGATAAACTTTTGAAATTCAAATTGTTCAACAAATTACCCTTAAGGCGTTACAAGAAAGGAAATATTGAAAAGTAAATAAAAACTGGAAAGGAAATAATCAAAGGACAATCAGTGCTCCCATGGTCGCTTCTTGTCGGTGCGGACATAGTCATTGACAATCCGCTCGTTCTCCAGCTGCCTAGTCAACTTCTGGATCTTCTGCTCTTGCTCGTTAAACTTTTCTCGGTAAGCATCCCTCTCTTCTCTCAACTGCATCCAAGACCTTTTTAGTGCCCCAATGTCAGTGGGCATGTAAGGATGGAGGATGGTAGGAAGAACCCCCTCTTCATTAGCAACTTCAACAATGATAGGCAGGACGGCTTCATACGGCATACCCAGCTTTTGGGCACGGATGCGAACCCATCTGAGATATGGCTCCATTGGAAGAGAAGTCTTTGGACCCAGCTCATGTGGATCAGATTTGTGAACTCTATCCCAAGCCCTTATGAATCTGCGGCGTTGCTCGTCGCTATCCCCCTGAAAATCAAAGATGATACTAGGCATTAGCAGCTCATGAGGTCCTTCTCTTATGGCTCTCCCAAATTGACGTAAGGCCAAGCATGGATTGTAAGAAATTCATCCATGGGTTCCTATCAATGGAACATTGGGGTATTCCCCACAGCGATCAACGATAGCCACCTCGTCCATACCCATGCCTTCTTTGTTCTTCAGCACTGATTTGGGGAGGTGCGAAATAAACCACCTCGCCAATAATGGAGCACAGCACATCAAGGTTCCCCGCTTACGAGCAGTACGGGCATAAAGCTGATGAAGAATGTCACCCAAGAGAGTGGGTACAGGATTATGAGAGATGAAGATTTTCACCGCATTCACATCAACAAAGGAGTCAGGATTTGGAAACAAAACCAAGTCATATATCAGAAGATCCAGAATATCTTCGAATGCTTTGAAGTCTAGACTATCCCAGAAATAAATAGCATTACCAACCAAGAACTTAGTCAGAAAGCCCTTTGCTCCACTTCTAGTCTCCCAATTAGCCATTACCTCATCCTTTGTCATATGAAGGGCTGAAGCAATCTCTTCTGGCCTAATGATCTTCTCCCAACCAGTAAACGGGGTCTGCTCCAGAATAGAGATACCGAGCAGATCAGAGAACTCTTTTAAGGTGGGAACCAACTGGTAGTCCTGAAAAGTAAAGCAATGGTACAGTGGATCATAGAATTGGACCAAAACACTCATCATCTGCTCGTCCAATTTGGAGGTGACCAAACTGAGAAGATACCCATGTCTTCTGATGAAGGAGGGAGTATTGGTCATCTTTGCAATCAATTCTTTAAGCATGGTGGGAACCTGGACAAAGTTGATCCGGATGGTATTCCTATGCATGGGCATCATGACCTACAAAACAGAACAAAGATGAATCCCTCCTGTCTTTGAAATGGGTTAGTCCAATGCAAGATGTATGCAATGTTATGATGTCATGATGTCATGATTGAAAGCACATCACAAGTATCCACAAATAGCAAACATGGTAAAGGCACACAAGTCACACAGAGAGCCCTTAGATTTCAGGTTGGCAAGGAGCTTAGGTACTACCCTCTTTCAGTTCAGTTGGTTTAAACCTGTCCTAAAAATAGTAATCGGGTTTTAGAGGATCTCAATATCACTGACTACCCCCAATCGGTCATAATTCCAGTTTAGCAACCTTTTCTTGCGGCCGGAATCATCGCAAGAGTTTAGTCTCAATGAGTGTAGCATACTGCTACTGTTCTATGGCAAAGTTGGTCAATTTAAAGGTTATAAGGTCAGTTGGTGCTTAATGACCCCTTAGAAGACCCATATTCTCCTCGTTCCAACACAAGGGATATCGGTACAAACTAAAGTACCACACCAACGTAGCTACTGCTTCAACCGTATCGGTCTACGCCGTACAGTTCCCTCACAGTTTATTGCTACTTACCTAAAGGGTATCCCCCAGATCCGGGTTAGGATCTATAGTAACTCCGATTCAAGCCCACAAATATAAAGCATACAAAGCAAACAATTGAAAACACAATGATTTAATCCTAAGGTACACCCTACTTATTAATTCCCCAGCAGAGTCGCCAGTTATGTGATACGGTGGGAGAGAACTGACTGTTTTTGGAATGTTGGTTCGCGTTTTGCGTTTGTTTTTGCAAAATGTCGCGGTAAGCAAGAGTCGCCACCGCCTTTTATTTTATCCAACAAGGAAAGGAAAAAAGCACAGAAAAATTCCTTTTTCGAGATGTCTCTCGGGTCCGGGGGGTAGATTATAGAAAGGGAAGGTGTTAGCACCCTTTCTATCCGTGGTTATCCATGGGCTCTTAGGTACTTGCTCAAAGTGTTTTCAAAAATTTGCTTTTCTTTGTGTTTGTGGGTTTGAAGAAGTTTTTGTTTTGAAAGGAGTGTAAGTGTGAAAATTTGTTTTGTTTTGAAAGAGCAAGTACTTAAGAACCATCTATCTACTCGAAAAAGGAATCGTTCTATGCTAATATCCTTTAGATAATGCTATCCCACTATTAATAAGTAGGTAGCACCGTCGTTGGAGTTTTAAGGGTCAATTCGATTAAGGTACATGCGGTCACTAAAGCAATGTTAGGGCGCCTTAGTGGTAACCCTAATGTCTTAGATCATTTTTCCGAGGCGACCGTTTCGAGGCAACTATGATCTTTGGACAAGAGGGAGACCTCTAAAACTTCCTATACTTAATGACCGCGTCCAAAGGCAACCAAGTGAGGTGTACCCTAAGAGTACGCATGGGCGAGTGTGTTGTTTTCAGTTAATTTTAATCTTTGTACATGTCAATGGTTATCTATATTGATTTTAAGTTAAAACATTCGATCTTGTCATGCATTCCCTATTATCAAACATCTAACAGTTTATGAGTTGCGGAAATTAAATTGCGGAATTTAAACTAACTATTACAAGGCGTCGGGTATTTACATCGCCAAAAGCAACCCTTGAAATTAAAATGCAGAAAATAAATAAAGCGATAAAAATATTTAAAGTCCTATTAAACTATTACATTCCAGGAAACAGATACAATATTGAAATAAAATGGAACGCGTGCGGGAAATTAAATCGGGCGAGTTCTAGGGTTTTGACCATTTGATTAAAGAAAAGATTTTTTTGGTTATTTTGATTTAAAAAGAAATTAGATCTAAGTTAATTATTAAATTAATAAATGAATTAATTAATAAATGAAACTAATATTTTTGGATTTTTTGGTATTTAAAGAAATAAAATAAATTTGATCAAAATTAATAAAACCTAATTGTTTAAGTTAATTTTAATTATTGCAAAATATATTAAGTTATTCCTAGTTAAAGCTAGATAATTAAATTAGTATTTATTTACAAAAATAAAGTGCTGAAAATTAATTTAATAAACAAAATATATTTTTTGGTTTTTTTTAATTTTATTAAGAAAAAAGGTTTTGATTGGTTAGTTAAATAATAAAATAATAATAATAATTAATTAAAAGAAATAATAAAAATAGAGAGAATTTAGGGTTTGGGCCTGATTAGAGGGGTCTTGATAGCAATTTGTGGCCCATTAACATGCAGGCCTCGTTTGACTTTGCCGATTCCCTGTAGCACTTTGACTTGGGAGTATGATGCACGTTCCATCTGGACCACCAGATCTGGCCTGGTGCCATCTGGAAGGTGATTGAATGAGGGAGTATGATGAACCACGCGCTTGGTTTTGTATTGGATCACCTATAGAAAAAATAGAACAAATGCATGGGGGACTTGGGATTCGAACCCAGGTCCTATTGGATTTTGAACATACGCCACTACCACTGCACCACTATGCGTTAGTTGTTATTATATTGAATAATAATAATATGGGATAACGTGATAATATGCCAGAATTAAAACAAAAATGCGCGAATATTTGAACGGAGCAACCAGATGGGGACACGTTGTCGTCCCTGTCCTCAGGTTTACACAGAAATTACCTGCGGATTTAAATCCGCAGCTAAAAGCGAAGGTCGTTTCAAAAACCCATCCCAGGCCATATAAACTCCATCCAAGGTCATGGTTGTGCTTGCCTTTCTCCTCCGATCATGCCTATGTCCATTAATAGGCCTAATTTCACCTGTAACAAAAAAACCCTAAAAAAAACCTAAGAAACCCTACAATGGCGTTTTGCACCATAGAGCAGATAAATACAATCAAATAATATGGAAAGCTTGGAAATTGTCTAGTGATTGCAAATATGCCATTAGTTTCTTGTAATGATGCATAGATTTTGAAACACGAAATCAAATTCAGAGGGAGGTCGCGTATCACTTACAGTGCGTTTGAGAGCGTGTGAGAGCTTGCTTTTGATTGCAGGAGGTTCAGTGATTGTCCAGCAATGGATTAGTGTGGAGTTTTGCTTCTGAATTGGCCTCCAAAGACGATTTCAGTTTCACACTTTTTCACCTTTTTTCAAGTTTGGTTCTTGATGATTTTGCAGCTTCTAGGTCTTGAATTCGTGTGCTTTCACTTGTATATGTAATATGCAATGCATTAGGTCAACAAATGTGGGTTCAATCCTTTCCAATCAATGCCTTGAGATTGGATTTGATCCTCCATTGAAAGATTTCTAATTTTGCCAAAAATCCAATCTTTTTGCACATGGAATGCTTGATACGAGTTTGATCATGACATTGATGATGATTAGGTCCTAAAATAGCCAAAAAGAGAACAAATAATCAATGTTTGGATTTTATTTGATTTAAATTGATTTAAAATGAAATAATTCATTAAAAAATCAAATTAAATAATAAAATTGACAAATGGTCACAAGGCTGAAGGTAGGACACGTGTGTAGTATGACAAGATCAAATCAAGTGGAAAAGAATGGGCCCCTTTGACAAAATTTGAAGTTTTGGGGATAGTTGACTTTTGGCAATTTTGCAAAAATGCCCAACTTCAACAATGCATAACTTCTTCAATTTTGAACTTTTGGAAGTGTTCTTGGACTTTGTAGAAAGCTTGAGATGTACTATAACCAAACCTTTTGGTCTCATATCATTTTTATACTCCATGCTCAAGTTATAAGCTTTGGCAAAAAAGGTGTTTTTGTTGACTTTCAAAAATGACCTATAATGTCCAAATTTGTAACTTTTTGTGAGTACATTTTTTGATCTTGGGGTATGAAGATGGATTGTAGGAAATTGCATCCTCTTCAAATGAGCTTTGGATGGGTCATTTCTCATAAAGTATGAGAAAGTTATGCTTTGTCAAAGTTGAGTTGACTTTTCCTACAAAACCCTAATTTAGCAACTTTTGAGTCTTGATGAATTTTGAGCAATCCTTGATGAATCATGATCAACCCTTGATCAAATGATGAAATATCCTTCAAAATTAGAATGTTGGCAAAAATATATTGAAGTTTGAATATTTGTAGGTCACAGTTGACTTTTGCCCTAGCACAGTCGATTTTTGGACCCTTTGAGCAATTGACTGAGCAAACTTCCTCTACAAGGCTTGAAATTTGACATGGATGACCTTGAGAACATATTAGGACATTGGTGAGAACTTGAGGTCATTTGTATTCAAGGATCTTGATGCAACACAAAACCCTAATTTGGGATTGACTGCCTTAGGAGATAGCTTGACTGTCCAACTCTTGAGCAATCTTGAGCCACTTGGAGATTTTTCTTGCCATGTTTTGAGATATATGAGAGGGAAAATTTTGGTGTGCAACATTGGGCCACTCATCTTAAAAAACAATGCTCCTTCTCCTTTCTTATGCTTAAATGGGTCGTACGATTAAGGTCCTTTTCCTTGGCCTTTGTTGTTGTTTTTTTTTTCAAATAGTAAAGGTGACATAATTAAATCAAAAATGAAAGTTTTGATAATATTGATAATAACAAAACATAATTTGCAACAAAAACCTGAAATGAGCCTAACTGTCTTACTTTGGGCCTTAACAAAAACGAATTACTCATACACCTCCTTGATTGCAACACACACCTCTTAAGTAATAGCATGCCCCATTCTATTCATTCAAAAATGAGCTTAACCTTACATGAGTCTTTTCTGATTTAGTAAGGTCCAAGCATTTTTTAATGATAATTCTGGAAAATAAGATATAGAAACAAGTGGGGAAAATTTGGGATATGACACCAGAGTCATTCGAATTTGGAGGACTAGCGGTTGCTTACTAAATTTCACGATAAATAGGGGGCCAATAAGTAATAAAACATATAGTTTATTGCAAACTTTTAATAATAGTTGTATCGTGGTAAATTTTAAAATTGAATTTATGAATTAAGGGTTCTATCCCTGGTAATCACATTTTCGGCCAAAGAAAGTAACAAATTAACATAATTAAGAATCAATTATATGACACATACGCTACAAAATAACTCACTTACCATTTGACCAACTTTCATTATTGGTCAAATTGTGCACATTGACATTATATAAATATAAAACCAAAGTACTTAAAATTGTATATAAAACTTTTATTTTATATAAATAATAATATTTTTGGGGCCATGGATATCCATATCGTAATGTGGTTTTGCCAAAGATAGAGGTGACACTTATAATGCTTAATCGCTCCTTCTTCTGTGTTGAAAATCCATCAAAATCTATGGAGAATTTCTATCAATCTTAATGAACAAGAATTTATCAATACGCAATAACAATAAAAGAAAGAGAATTAAGGAAGAACAAAAATTAGGGATTGACAAGATTGAGAAGAAGATAATAATTTCTGCAGAGTAACTCTTAGTCCACAAACTGTAGAAAATCTTATTCACTTTGCAACTGCAAAATTCAGTGAATACAAGTTGTTTACAATATATGGGTTACTCCCTATTTATAATGAGCTTGATTGCTCTATAAACCAACGTCCACAAATACAAAAAGCCTAAAATAACTATTTAAGATCTAAGTCAAAATATTGTGTGAAGAAAACTGCTTCGACATACTACAACTTCAACATACAACTCAACACACACACTAAGCTTATGTTCGATACACATTTGTTCTGTCGAGCAACATGCTACTTCGACATGAGGAATTACAATCTCAACACACCACCTAATTCATTGTGTCTAAGCTATATCCATTCATCATATATCTTAGTCTTTTGAACACTTCGACTTGCACTCCATTCGTCATGATGTTTGTAGTCTGATTCTCAGTTCTAAAGTGTTCCAATTTCATTTTCCCTTCTGCTACCTGCTCACAAAGATAATTGAGCCTCATCTCGATGTGCTTGCTTCTTCCATGTTCTATCGAATTATTTTCTAGATTAATAGCTGACATGTTGTCGATCTTCATAGTAATTGCTCCATGATTCTTCCCTGTAATTTCTTCAACCAGATTCACCATCCATGTTGCTTGACATGTACAAAGAGAAGTAGTTATGTATTCTGCTTCACACGAAGATAGTGATACTACTGGTTCTTTTCTCGAACTCTAAGAAACTGGTGCACCACTTAGCATAAATACATAACTAGCTTTGTATTTTCTATGCTTAACATCACTACACCAACTTGAGTCAGTCTATCCCATTAACTTGCATTCTTTTCCTTTAACATTTGCAAGAAACAAAATTCCATAGTCGAGAGTTCCTTTGAGATACCTCAGTATCCTCTTCGCCTTTGTTTTACCCCAAAATTTTCCCTCTCTTTTCTCGATACATTTTTCACAAGATCTTCAATAGCTCAAGCTTGTACAAGTGTGGACTAGGTCAAGCCATCTCCTCAACATTGATGCCTCAAATTAGGGTATGAATTTTCACAAGGACAATTGGACTTCTAATGCTTCAAATGACTTTAATGGATCATTATGGATCTTCAAGAATGCTCATGTCAAGTTTCAAGTCTAGTATCATAAATTTTGCTCAGTCAATTGACCAGATTACCAAAAATCAGTTGTACTGATGAAAAATCAAGTGATAAACCAAAATTCAAACTTTGACTTTTTGATCAACATTAAGTATCAAAGATCAAAATTCATCAAGACATTCAATAATATCAAGCTTGATCATCAAAAAGTCAAGAAAGTCAAAAGTCAATTTGAAAGTCAAACTTTCCAAAACTTAGAAATTTTTCTAAGTGTTTTCATACATGATAATTTCATAACTTCATGCCAATCTTTCACCAAGATGCGAGATGATTCAAAGAAAACTTTCAACATGAAAGTTATAGATCTTTATGAGATCTATAACTTTTCTTTGCTGATCAAGTCCTAGTAACGCTTAAATTTGAAGGTATAATCTCATGAAGTCATGACATTTTCATCTAACACTTAGAGAAATTTTCAACAGATTTTGGTCAGGATTTTATCCCAACTTCTTGGCATTTTTTAACATAGTTCCAAGATGATTTTGTCAATATGGCCAACATGAAAGTTATAGAGGATGTTTCAAGCTTTCCAAAACATCCAAGAGCATGAATTTATCATACTTGATCTAGGAGATTCAAGGGCATGAAGTTGGGCACCCATCCTTGAATTGCAAGTCCTTTTGTTGAAGAACACATAACAAAATCCTTATGCTATGCTGCATAATCTTGTGTTACAAGCCTTATAACTTGCCAATCTCACCATAATTTAATGCTTACACCTACTCTTAATCTATTACCCAAGTGTTTGAGCCATTGTCCAAAAGATCTTTCCATTTATGGCATAAAGGCACCATTGCTATTCTTGAAAAGCAAGCTTTTGGTACAAAATTTGTCTTGAGCCCATACCTTATTTGCTTCTGATTATACTCCACCATAAATCATGGAAGGTAGCTCCTCTATACCAGTGACTTTGGTACTTCATCTTGGGACTATGGAATACTTGACATAGTTTGATATTTACATCCCAACCAATCCATAACATGTTGTCTTGCAAACCTAATCAGCTCTTGTTCCCAAACCTCTTGCCTATAAATAGAGGGAGAATTTACAAGATAAAGAGGCCAGAAAAAATAGAGATATTCGTGTGTGTTAAAAATCCTCAAAACCCCCTGTTGTACCCCAAAATTTTCCCTCCCATTTCCTCAACATTTTCTCACCACAAGACCCTTGAAGCTCAAGATCCAGTTAGGGTTTTGCTCTGCTCAAGACTTCTCCTTGCACTGTGGACCCAAATTAGGGTTTGTGTTTGCACAAAGATGTTTTGACCTAAAATGCCTAAGATGATTTTCATGCTTCATATTGGACTCCCAAGTTTATCCATACCAAGTTTCAAGCTTTGATTCCAATCTTTGCCCAGTCAATTGGACAATTGACCTAGAAATCAGCTGTATTGGGGAAAAAGTCAACTGTGGGCAATTGACAGTCAAACCTCATGATTTTTGACCCACATCAACATTATGAACTCATATGAACCATTTGGTCAAGTTTGGATCACAATTCCACAAGAAATTTGATCAGATCACCAAAAGGGCAAAATGGTCATTTTTAGGGTTTTGACTGCACAAAGGTAAATTTTTGACTGTTTGACCTAACCAATGGCAAACCAAGCTCACATATGGACTCAAGCACCCCATGGAATTGTTTTGACATGTTCAACAAGTTCAAAAGATCCCAAATGCACAAGATTGACAGATGAATTTTCCAGTCAACTGAGCCAAATTTGACTGTATATTGAAAAGTCAAACTTTGACTTTTTGGTCAAAATCAAGTGTCAAGATTCATTTTTCATCAAGACATGTCAAAATATGAAGCTTGTTCATCAAGAAATCAAGAATTGCAAATTAGGGTTTAAAATGAAGGATTTTCATAACTTAGAAATTTTCTAAGTTATAAAAATCCCTAATTTTTTCTAACTTTGTCCCACTTTTTCATCAAGATATATTTGGATTCAAACAAAAGTCAAAACATGAAAGTTGAAGTCCATTGCAAAATCTAAAACTTTGATTCACAAAGTTTCCTCAAAAGAAGTTTGTAGCTCAAGTTATGATTTTTGGAACAAGGGTGCAAAACATTCTTAACTTAGAAAATTTTTGACCTATTCTAGGCAGGATTTTTGCCTAACTTCATGGCCACCTTTCACATGCTTCCACTTGGAATTTCATTTTGCATTACAAATATGGATTGTAGTACACATTCTAAGATTTCCAAAATGTCCAAGAACTCATCAAAAAACCTTGTGGTTAGGGAGAATCGAATTTGGCAATATGGGAAAATCTCACTTTGTTCATGAGCCATTTCCATGTCCATAATTTGCATTTTTGAACTCAACATGCTCTAAGCTAGATTACATGCCTTTTATCTCATTTACACTCATAAATTTAATGCCAATCCTTTATGTTTAAGCCTTATCTTGTGTGTTTAACCATTGCATACAAGATTGAGCCATAAATGGAAAAAGCAATTTATCCATTTTTGAAAAGTTGAACTTTATGTCAAGATTGCAATCTTTGAAGTACAAGGCAAATACTTTTGGCACAAGTTCAGGGACATAACACACTGATCAAGACTCAAGTGTGCAGCATACTTGAGGGGCCTAGGGGAACTTGTAAACCAACTTGTCATTTTTTGCTTAAGTTAGAAGAAACTTGGCATATTGATATCCAACTCTCATTGCTGCAAGAACTAGCTTAGACAAACTTGTTAGACACATCCCAAACAACATAACTGAGCTAAAGCACGACCAAAACACCTTCCAAACCTCATCATTCATCAAAACACCCTCCTACTGCAAAAAAACAGAGTCACCTCTGCAGTTGGACTTCCATAACTCAATCCACTCGTGCATTTTTGCTAAAACCAGTTCATACACACTCTATACCACATATACAAGCTATCCCAAGCATTGGACACGGCCTGTAACACCTCTAACCAACTTCACCATTTTCACTTTTTCTGTTTTGCAGGTTGATTGCCATAGCTTGATTCACTTGGTTTCAAAGCAAGCTAAAGGTTGGAATAGCATCCCTGGACTTCAAGCAAGCTGTATCAATCCTCACCTTGCCTTGAAAGTGCATCCATTGCTAGACACGATCCAAGTTGAACAGGTAAGTTCATGGACTTCTATCTCTCAATCTAGGAAGAGTTAGCTTTAAGTTTATGAATGAAAAATGCACTACTCATGGCCCTGAAGCTATACATATCCTCACTTTCCATTTATATTGCATATGCTGAGAGAATTTAAGACCTGAACATTGACAAAAACTTAGGTTAAGAATTAGGGATGGAGAAATTCTCTCTCATTTCTGAGAGTTAGATCAAGTTCTTGGTATGTATGGAATCGTGGCTTGATGCTTGACATTTTTCATGTTATAAGTTTGTGCTAAAAGTCCAGGAATTAGGATGTTTAAACCAGGAGGGAAAGGCGCGCGTTTTTGACATTTTTGTCTGGAGGTTGAAGACAACCTCTCTTGGGTTGGGCCTGAGATATTTTTCCTTTTTGCACTTTCATTTTTCACATGCAACCCCTGGCCCATTTTGAGATATACTTGTCATTTTTTTATTTTTTCCTTTTGATTTTGTTTCTATATTTTTATTTAAGCATGAAAAAATATTAAAATTATTTTTCTCACATTTTTTACATTTTATTTGATATTTATTTGGTTTCATTTAGTTTATATGTAAATAAATACATAAATACCTTTTATTTAAAAATACAAAAAATATACAAACACTTTTATTTTCTGATTTTTATTTTATTTTACCTTTTGAAAACATTTTATAAAAAATATACTTTTTTTTTGTAAATATTAAATATCTTTATTTTTGTACATATTTAATATATTTAATAAATAATGTAAATACTTATATATTTATTAGTATATTTAGGTTAAAAACACAAAAATAATACATTTTTATTTTTATTAATATTTAACTTAAAAAATCACTTTTTGACAATATACTTCCTTTTTATTTATTTTTTGTACATAATTAATAATTATTGCATGTATTATATAATAAATACCTTTTATTTATAAAATTAGGGTTTTGCCCTAAATACATAAAAATACCAAAAAATTAATTCATTTTATTTTTGTTTATTTGACACATAAAAAATACTTTTTACATACATATAAAAATTATTTTTGCATCTTGCATATTTATTTTATTTTATTTAATTATTGTGTAATTAATTAATTTGTATAATTCAATTTGGATGTAATAGTTTAGGTTTTAATTTCTTGCTAAAATATCCCCATTTTGAACATTTGTACCCCCCATCCCATATATTGTGTTGTAATAATTTAGGACCTTTAAATTCCGCACTTTAAAAGCTTTCTAAATATGCCATGTTAGAATTAGGGTTTTGTATGCAAATCAAAAACAACAAATAGTTTGACCTAAATTCAAGATAAACAAGCATGAAAATGGACAACATTAATCACACTTGCACCCCTAGGGTACTCCACTTGTTTCCTTCAATAATGGGCCATGTTGCATGTTAGGTATCTTTGGCAAAACAAAACAAATTCAAATGATCATAGTCCCTCGATGACGCTTTCGAAAGTTGCCTAAAAATGATCAAGTCCCTTAAAAGAAAAATTGCCTAAAGATACTTGGCACCATTGCAATCATGGTCTAAACGATAACCCGCGCCCGTCCCTTTCACATCCTAACACAAGATTGTCCACCAAATACAATGGTGGAACAAAATTGTTAAAAGGGTTAAAACATAGCAATAATCTTTGAGAAATTTAGGGTAGATAGCTCTTGGTTACTTGCCAAACTTGCAAAAACAAAAACACTTGCCTATCTTTTCAAAATCACCTTCCACAACACTTTCAAAACAACTTTCAAAAACATTGAAAACTTTTTCAAAAGACATACACTTTTGTATACATCCCAACATGGATCATTACAAAGGTTTCCACCACATTGGCCTCTTTTCAAAACATTTTCAAACACACACACAAAGCACCATTTCAAATAATTGAAAGCACCATTTCAAACAATTGAAAATCAAGGCAAGTTGATCTAAGCAAGTAACTAAGAGCCCATGGATAACCATGGATAGAAAGGGTGCTAATACCTTCCCTTTCTATAATCTACTCCCCGAACCCAAGAAAACATCTCAAAGGTTTTTGCTGTGCTTTTTAACCTTTCCTTAGGATAAAATAAAAAGTCGGTGGCGACTCATGCTCAACCGAAACATTTGCGAAAACAAACGCAAAACTCAAGTCAGTTCTCCTACCGTATCACAAAACTGGCGACTCTGCTGGGGAAAGTTTTTAAAGTGGAGTAACCTTAGGGCCTAGATCACCCTCTTGCGTGACTAATTGTTTACTTTGATTGCTTTACATCTTGGCTCTCTTGTTTGGGTTTGCAATCCTACACTCGGATTTGGGGAAACGTTCATAGATAGCAATACGTTGTGGAAACTGTGCGGGGTATACCGACACGGTTGAAGCAATAGTTGTATTAGTGCGACATATTTGTGAGTACCGGTAACCCTTGAGTTCAATCAAGGAGAGTACGGGGCCGCTGAGTGATGTCACTAAGCACTAATGACCTAGAACATTACTTGACCATCTTGGCCTTTCATTAGGGGTAGTGAGATGACCGGATTTGGTGCAGTCCGAAGTTGGTAGATACTCGATACTACACTCATTGAGGGTTGTTTTCTTGGAATATTTTGGTCGCTCGTTAAGTGGCTAAACCAAAACAATGAACAATGAAAACAATTCAATGATATTGAGCTCCTTAGAACCCGGTTACTGTTTATAGGACAGGTTTTTAAGCCAACTACACTCAAGAGGGGACTTACCTATGAAACCTCATGCAAGCCTGAAACTAGGGTTTTTTGTGATTTGCTTGTACATATGTTTGTGCATACATCATGAACATCATAAAGCATCATATGCATTCACTAACCATTTCAAGGGTTTAGATCTTCATCTTTGTTCTTGTTTTGTAGGTCATGGAAATTCTTCGCAGGAAAACTATCCAAGTCAACCTTGTGAGAATCCCTCCTCAACTCAAAGAGCTCACATCAAGAATTCCAAAAAGCTCTCCCTTCAGTGAAAGACATGGTAGACTGCTCAGCCTAGTCAGCACCAACATTGAAGAGGACATGGTAAAGGTGTTGTTCCAGTTCTTTGACCCCTTTCACCACTGTTTCACTTTCCCCGACTACCAATTGGTGCCCACTTTGGAGGAATTTTCTCAACTTCTGAGGATTCCTATTCTTAATCAACTACCCTACAACGGTACAGAAAAAGAACCAAAGCATGAAGATGTTGCTCAAGCATTACACTTGCAGCCATCTGACATCAAGGGGCATTGGGAAACTAGAAGCGGTGTCAAAGGCTTCTTAGCAAAATTCTTGTTTGAGAAGGCACAAGAGTGTTGGAATTCATTGGATCTACAAGCCTTTGAAGAAATTGTGGCACTCCTCATTTATGGGTTGGTCTTGTTCCCAAATCCTGACCAGCTTGTAGATGTCAACGCCGTCAAAATCTTCTTATCCAGAAATCTAATACCAACATTGCTTGGGGACATTCTTCACTCATTTTACACACGAACAATGAGAAAGAGGGGTGTTCTCATGTGCTGTACTCCTCTCCTTGCAAGGTGGTTTATTTCGCACCTTCCACAATCTGTCTTGAAGAATGACCAAGGCTTAAGGTGGTCACAACGGTTGATGACCCTAACTCACTCTAATGTACATTGGTGTTCTCGGTCCAGAGAAAATGTCATCATCATCGATCGTTGTGGAGAGTTCCCTAATGTTCCATTACTTGGCATTAGAGGGGGCATTACCTACAACCCTTGTCTAGCTTTGAGGCAATTTGGATATGCACGGAGGGATGGCCCTCATGACATGTTGATTCCTGACCTAGTTTTTGACTTCGACAACGATGCGCAAGGACTTCGCCAAAGATTCATCAGAGCTTGGAGGATGCCTAACAAGGTTGACAGTAAGACACTGGGGCACAAGAACTCCATCCCTCTTGAGCCTTACCTCAAGTGGGTACGAACCCGAGCCCAGAGTCTGATGATGCCTTATCCTCATGTTCTCCCTGTGATTAAAGAGCCCGTTACGGAAGGAGAGGTTCCCTACACCATCCTATATCCTGACATGCCTACATCGTGGGAGGAGATGCAGAAGAGTTGGATCCAACTCAAGGAGGAACGGAACACTTTTGAAGCCAGCTTCTACGCCAGTGAGAAGAAGGTTCTAGAGCTTACCCGCCGACTCCACGAGGAAGAGACCCTCAACACCTACATCTCACCAAAGAGGATGCGCAACGTCTTTTTACCTTGAGAAGTTTTTTGTAATATTTGGCCCATGGGGCATTTATGTACTGACAAATTTCTTCTTATTAATATGACGTGCGTTCTTTTTGTTTGCAACAATTTTGAATTTGCTAAATCCTTGAATGCATTGCATACATAAGCATATCATTCATCATACGCATAAGCAGGTCTCCACACCAGGTTTCCTTATCTTTCTGTTGTTTATTTCAGTAAGATGGATCTCAAACAGACGGTCAAGGACTTGCAGTCTCAGAATTCACAGTTTCAACAACTCCTGATGACCTTGGCTAAGGGTCAGGAGGATCTAAAGGCCCTGCTGGGGAACAAAGACCAAGTGAAAAAGAAGAAGAAGAGAATCGGGGTGGCTACCCTAGGAAGAAGGTTTGTGGGTGAAGCCAGAAGAGTGCTTGAATTTCCCCCTACTTCTGAGGAGGGAACCAGTAAAGGGAATGCGGCTGTGGTACCTTCCGAATCCGAGGTTGAAGAAGAAGAGGTTGAAGAGGACGAAGACTACTCTGATCAACAATACCCGCCCGCCGATGATAAGTACAAGGGTTTGGAAGACAGGTTGGTAGCTATGGAGCTGCAGAGAGTTCCCGGCTTAGATTTCGAAGATTTGGGATTAGTTGCTGGAATTGTGATCCCCTGAAGTTTAAAGTGCCAGCTTTTGCAAGATATGACGGGCTATCCTGCCTGAAAATGCATCTCAGATCATATGTAAGGAAGATTCAACCTTACACCACAGACAAGAACCTTTGGATCCATTTCTTTCAGGATAGCCTTTCTGGGGCTCAACTCGTGTGGTTCTATCAGCTGGATGGAGCCAGTATCCGAAACTGGGAAGACTTGGCCACCGCATTTTATAAACAGTATCAGTACAATTCTGACCTCGCTCCTACGCGTAACCAACTTCAGGGTATGTCACTGGGGACGGGCGAAGGATTCAAGGAGTATGCGCAAAAGTGGAGAGACTTGGCTGGCAGGGTGCAGCCACCGCTAACTGACCGTGAACTTGTTGACATGTTCCTTGGGACCCTGTCTGGTCCATTATTCAATCATATGATTGGTAATTCCTCTGTTGGGTTTACAGATTTGATCTTGACTGGTGAGAGGATAGAAGCTGGTATCAAGTCGGGGAAGATACAGAAAGGTGCCGCTGCGAGTACTGAGAAGAAGCCTTTCAAGAAGGAAGCCAGTGCTGTTTATGGTCCTAGAAGACAAGTTAAGCCGGAACGCCGCCCGGCTGTCAATGCATTGGTAATTTCAAAGCCTGTTGCTGCTCCTCAGCAGTATAATCAACAAAGGGGTGAGAGACCCAAAAGGCAGTACACTCGGCTCAGTATGACCCTGTCTCAGATATTGCCGCAACTACTGTCAACCAACCTGGTAACTATCAAAGAAGCTCTGAAAGTAGTGAACACAGCTTCTTCAAAGTACAACCCCAATGCCCGTTGCGCTTATCACTCTGATAGCCCCGGGCATACTATGGACGATTGCTGGGCTCTGAGGAATAAGGTTCAAGACCTTATTGATGCTAAAGAAATACAGTTTGAGGCGCCCGAAAGACCCAATGTTGTGACTGCTCCCATGCCCCAGCATAGAGTGAGTGTTGTGGAAGAAGACCGATATGTGGCCTCCGTGGAAGAGATTGTTACTCCGTTATCGACTGTTAAAAGGAATCTGTTGCTAGCTGGTTTATTTCCGGGATGTGGTGAAGATTGCCTTCTATGTGCTGTTTCGCCTTTTGGTTGTCCTTTGTTGAAATCAGGTATCCAAAGCCTGATGGATAACAAAGAAATCTTGTTCGAGAAGATTGTCGTTCATGCTGCCCCTGCCGAAGAAGTTTCTATTGTCACTATTTTCAACAAACCTCCCAAGGCTCCTTCAAAGAAGCCTGTCAAAATCATGTCCACTCAGAAGATTGCTCCTATCATCATCACTGTTCCGGGGCCCCTCTCCTATACGTCCGACAAAGCTGTCACGTGGCACTATGGGGCAGATGTTTATGTTCTTGGAGTAAAACAAGAGTTTGATACAAGTACCGGTGTCAGCAACATCACCGGGCCTGCCAAAATTACTCGCAGTGGTAGGCTGTTCTCGCCAGATATTGCGCCACCAGCTATTCAGAAACCCCTTATCATCACACCTGCAAGTGTGCATGTTCCACTTCCTAATCAAGTTCCTGTTTCTACCCCTGCTGCCGAGTCATCTGACGCTCGGGGCAAAGGGATTGCTACTGATTTGCCTGCCCTGACGGAGGCACCGAAGACAACCACTGTTGAAGCCTCCCAGCAAGAGATGGAGGAGATCCTCAAGATTATCAAGAAAAGTGATTTCAATGTTGTTGAGCAGTTGGGGCACACCCCATCAAAGATTTCTATGCTATCATTGTTGTTGTGTTCAGAGGCCCATGCCAAGGCCCTGATCTCCTTCCTGAAGACGGCTCATGTGCCGCAAGAAACATCTGATGATCAATTTACTGATTGTGTGGCCAACTTGACTGCTGATAATGGGTTGGGCTTTTCTGACGCCGATCTGACTGCAAAAGGAAAGAACCATAATGATGCCCTGCATGTCTCTATTGAATGCAGGGGCACTGCTCTTGCCCATGTGTTGGTGGACACCGGTTCTTCATTGAATGTATTGCCCGAGAAAGCCTTAGATAGGTTAGATTGTGAGGGTTTGGAGCTCAAGCCTAGTAACCTTGTTGTCCGAGCCTTTGACGTGTCGAAGAGGATGGTACATGGTGAAGTTGACATTCCAATCAGGGTTGGTTCTCAAGTTTTTGATTCAACTTTCTATGTGATGGACATCTTTCCATCCTACTCTTGTTTGCTGGGTCGTCCGTGGATCCACAAGGCTGGAGCTGTGACCTCCACACTACATCAAAAGCTTAAGTACCCGATTAGAGGAAAGATTGTTACAGTGCAAGGGGAAGAAGAGTATATGGTCAGCCACTTAAACTCGTTCCGGTACTTAGAAATGGATGGGGAATTCATTGAAACCCCCTTTCAACACTTTGAAGAAGTGCCTCAGACACTGGCGTCAGCTGAAACTGTGATTGAAGACCCTCCTTTGAAGATGGCTTCCTTAAAGGATGCCCGGGCTGTGATTGAGAAGGGTGAATGTGCAAACTGGGGCCGACTTCCTGACTTTACTCCGAAGACCGACAAGTTTGGTTTAGGCTTCACTGCAGAGGCTCAGAGGGCTGTTTGTAAGGCGAGGATTGGAAGACCTCCTGTGTTCATCACCAACCCGGGAGTAAATGCTATTGAAGACGAAGTGGAGGAATCTGAATTCGACAGCTAGATCTACCCAACAACCGACAGTGGACCAAGCAACTGGACCGCCAAAGACTTCACACCTATTACTTTTGTCACTCAATAATGAACTCTTTTGTTTTCAATTTGTAACAAACAATATGTTGAAACATTTATGGCTCGGTGTCCTACCCGGGGCACCGTGGCTCCATTTTTGAGGGCTTTTGTATGACATTTTCATATATCATTAATCAAAACATTGGACGTTTGTTGCATTTCAAATCTTGTGCTACTTTTCTTTCTTTATCATATATTGCAAAACAGCTATATTTACACACACTCACTTATACAGGTTCCAATCCACTCTGGATCTCACTGGTAACGACTCTGCTACTGCCAGTTATGACTTCGAAAATCCGATCAACTTAGCCGAAGACGAAGGTGAAGATGATTGCGAAGTGCCTGGTGAACTTGCAAGACTACTACTCCAGGAAGAGAGGGCCATTCAGCCACATGAAGAGCCAGTGGAAACGGTAAATCTGGGTACTGAGACAGACAGAAAGGAAGTCAAGATTGGTGCCAATCTAGAGCTCAGTGTGAAACAACGGTTGATTCAGATGCTGCATGACTATGTGGAAATCTTTGTTTGGTCTTACGAAGACATGCCTGGGTTGGATACCGACATTGTGGTTCATCACTTGCCTACCAAGGAAGACTGCCCTCCGGTAAAACAGAAGGTCCTTCGTATGCGTCCAGAGATGTCCGAGAAAATCAAAGCTGAGGTTATGAAACAATTTGATGCCGGGTTTCTAGCAGTGACTTCTTATCCTCAGTGGATTGCCAACGTAGTTCCAGTGCCGAAGAAAGATGGTAAGGTCTGAATGTGTGTTGATTACAGGGATTTGAATAGGGCCAGCCCCAAGGATGATTTCCCTCTGCCTCATATCGATGTTCTGGTTGATAATACTGCTCAGCATAAAGTATTCTCCTTCATGGATGGTTTCTCCGGTTATAATCAGATCAAGATGGCTCCTGAAGACATGGAGAAGACCACTTTTGTTACTCAGTGGGGCACCTTTTGCTACAAGGTCATGCCTTTTAGGTTGAAAAATGCTAGGGCAACTTACCAACGTGCCATGGTGGCTTTATTTCATGATATGATCCATCACGAGATAGAAGTATACGTCGACTATATGATTGCAAGGTCTCAAACTGAGGAGGAGCACCTTGACCATCTGCGGAAGCTGTTTGACCGTCTAAAGTTGTACAAACTGAGGTTGAACCCAAACAAATGCACCTTTGGGGTGAGATCTGGAAAATTGCTAGGCTTCATTGTAAGCGACAAAGGTATTCAAGTGGATCCTGCCAAGGTGAAAGCCATACAAGAGATGCCAACTCCCAAGACAGAGAAAGAAGTCAGAGGCTTTCTAGGACGGTTGAACTACATTGCCCGATTCATCTCACATTTAACTGCTACCTGTGAACCAATCTTCAAACTGCTGAAGAAAGATCAAGTAGTACGTTGGAACGATGAATGTCAGGCCTCTTTCGAAAAGAGTATCTCTAAGAACCACCCATTCTTATGCCGCCGGTTGAAGGGAGACCTCTAATCTTATACTTGACAGTACTGGACAACTCAATGGGGTGTGTGCTGGGGCAGCATGACGAGTCTGGCCGAAAAGAGCATGCTGTTTATTACCTGAGCAAAAAGTTTACCGACTGTGAGACTCGGTACTCACTGCTCGAGAAAACTTGTTGCGCTCTGGTATGGGCTGCTCGCCGGCTGAGACAGTATATGTTGACTCACACTACCCTGTTGATTTCAAAAATGGATCCAATCAAGTACATATTCGAAAAGCCTGCTCTGTCTGGAAGAATAGCAAGATGGCAAATGATCTTGACGGAATATGACATCCAGTACACGACTCAGAAAGCAATCAAGGGAAGTGTATTGGCAGACCATTTGGCACACCAGGCAGTGGACGACTACCAGTCGATGAACTTTGAATTCCCAGCCGAGGATATCATGGTAGTGGCTGATTGTGAAGTACCTGGACCGGATGAAGGACCTGAGGAAGGATCCCGATGGTCTATGCACTTTGACGGAGCCTCAAACGCTTTGGGTAATGGTATCGGTGCTGTGATCATATCCCCCAAAGGCACTCATACTCCACTCACCGCTCAGCTATGTTTCAACTGCACCAACAACATGGCGGAGTATGAGGCATGTATCATAGGTCTTCAAGCTGCAATTGACTTAAGGATCAAGTTTTTGAGTGTCTTCGGAGATTCTGCTCTTGTGATCAATCAGGTCAAAGGCGAGTGGGATACGAAACACCCAAATCTTATCCCTTACAAGGAGTATGTGCTGACATTGCTTCCCCACTTCGAGGAGATAACTTTTGAACACTTCCCAAGAGAGGAGAATCAGTTTGCGGACGCGTTGGCTACAATGTCTTCTATGTTCAAAGTCAAATGGGACAACGAGGCGCCCCAGATCATTATCTGGAAATTGGACGAACCTGCATATTGCTGTGATCTTGAGGCCGAAGAGGTAACAGAGAAACCCTGGTATCATGAAGTGAAGAGGTACTTGGAAGCTCAAGAATACCCCGAAGGTGCATCTGTTAATGACAAGAAGTTCCTGAGACGGTTCGCGGTAAAGTTCTTTCTCAGCAACGGCATTCTGTACAAACGAAACCATGATTCAACCTTACTGCGTTGTGTGGATAAGACTGAAGCAGAGAAGATCATGACAGAACTACATGAAGGTACATTCGGAACACATTCCAATGGACATACCATGGCAAACAAAATCCTTAGGGCAGGATATTTCTGGTCCACAATGGAAGCCGACTGTTATCAGCATTCTCGAACTTGTCATAAATGCCAGATCTATGCTGATAAGGTGCACATTCCTCCGGTTCCTCTGAACGTCTTGACGGCACCTTGGCCTTTTGCAATGTGGGGCATTGATATGATCGGAGAGATTAGACCAACGACATCCAACGGGCATCGCTTCATTCTGGTGGCGATTGATTACTTCACGAAGTGGGTTGAATCAGCCTCCTATGCTACCGTAACCAAGAACGTCGTGGCACGGTTCATTCGGCACAACCTGATTTGTTGATACGGTATACCTGAGAGGATCATTATGGATAATGGTACCAATCTTAACAACAAGATGATCACTGAGCTCTGCGAACAATTCAAGATACAGCACCATAACTCTTCTCCCTACCGGCCAAAGATGAATGGGGTTGTCGAAGCAGCAAATAAGAACATCAAGAAGATTGTGCAGAAGATGACAGTGACCTATAAAGATTGGCACGAGATGTTACTGTATGCTCTTCATGGGTACCGCACCTCAGCACGGACGTCAACAGGGGCAACTCCCTTTTCTTTGGTCTATGGCATGGAGGCAGTCTTGCCTATTGAAGTCCAGATACCCTCCCTCCGGATAATGAAGGATGCAGACTTGAGCGAAGATGACTGGATCCAGACTCGGCTTGATCAATTAAACATAATTGACGAAAAGAGACTCACTGCTATTTGTCATGGTCAGACGTACCAAAAACGGATGATTAGGGCATTTAACAAGAAAGTCAGACGACAAGAGTATCAAGTCGGCGACCTGGTAATCAAGCGCATCATTCTTCCTCAAAGTGATCCCAGGGGCAAATGGACCCCTACGTACGAAGGTCCATTTGTGGTTAAACATATCTTCTCAGGAGGAGCCATGATTCTAACCACCCTGGAGGGTGACGACCTTCCTCACCCCGCCAATGCAGACATAGTAAAAAGATACTACGCATGAATCAAAGACCCGCTAGGTTGACACACCTAGGCAAAAATAAGGGCTTCCCGGCGAACCAAAAGGGTTCGGGCAAAAATAAGGGACGAAATAAAAAAATCTGTACACCCGGCAAGTCGAAAACCTGAAAAGGCGGCTTGGGCAAAAATGGGTATCCCGGTGGACTGAAAACCCGAAAGGGCGGTCCAGGCAAAAGTTAGGGATAAAGCGTAACACTATGTCTCATTGGATCACCTTGCATCCAGAATTCGGCATCAATTATCGGGCCCAGACGGCACCGATCAATCAACTTCATCTTCAACTAAGCAGCAAAATGATGATACGCTTGAAGACATAAAGGCGATAGCAGAGTTGGAACCCAGTGGGATTTATTTTTCACATAGCTGTTTTGTTTCCTTTCACAAAATTGTATAAACTCTATGTTGCTCGGTGGCGTTCTCTTACTAGGACGTCGGCCTCTTGTACAAAAATGCCTATTTTCAGGCAAATTTCAAAATCAATACAAGTTCAATTTCTCAAACAAATTATCCATTGTTTTTCCTTTTTCTGCTTTGTTTTGCGAAGAACGTCCAATACTCATTCTTGATATATGCATTTGACATTAATTGCTAATCATGATTAGTTGCATGCGAAACAAAGGACTGATTACAGGTGACATCAGAAACAGGGGCAATGTAGAGTTGTCCAAGCAGTCTAGTTGCTCTGACCACCAAGGTACCAAGGTAAGTTCGGCTGAAGAACGTGACCAAGATACCTCAACTCCCCACAGAGTGAAGCAAGATTCAGCAATACTTTCCCCAAGTAGAGTTGGTTTCCTATCAGCCTGAAAAGGCAAAATATTCCCCTAGCAAGTCAACAATACTCTCCAAGCAGGATCAGTCTACTGTCAGCCTTAAGGAAGTTGGGTATCCCCAGAAGATCTCAACATTCCCCAGCGGAGTATATGCATTCCTCAGCAAGCATCCCCGGCAGTCTTAATATAAGATTGTTCCCCGGCGGAATACAGACACCCCAGTGGAACCATTTTCCAGTACAGTCCGAAAATTTTCCCCAGGAGAGTTGAATCATTATCCCCAGCAGGTCTTGAAGCTTATCCCCAGTAGATTCTGGAAGCTTATCCCATGCAGAGTACGGACGTCTCTCCCAGACTTTATTCAAAGTTATTCCTCACAAGAGCTTATAAATGGGTTATCCTTAGCTAATTACCACGAAAAGATCGTCCTCGGCGAAGTTCTTCCTATCCCCAGCGGAGTTCATCAAATTCCCAACATAACTTATCAGCGGAATCCCCAGCGGAGTTTATTGTTGAAATCCCCGACGGAGTCTATCGTTGAAATCCCCAGCGGAGCTCTCATCAAAACCTCAGCAAAGTACCTCTTCCCACAGAGTAATTCCCCTCAAATTAATCTCTCCAACAAGTTTGTTCCCCAACGGAGTCATCTTCTCCTACCGGTTTATTCTTGCAACCATCATCCCCAGCGGAAACGAAGAACTCTACTCTTCAACATCAGCCCAGGATTTGATTCCCCGGCCAGTCGTCAAGGATTTATTTTCCTAGACAAAAATACATTCATAAACATTTCACATTTCATACATCCTGCTTACATACATGATAAAGTGCATACAACACTATCTCATTTTGAGCATCACGACATCATGCATCTCATATATCATGACTTCGCATACAACTGATGTTTTGCCTTTTCAGGAAAAAGGTCAATCCAAAGATGATTACTATCAACTATCGCAATTCCAGATTCGATATCTGTATCTAGCCAGGGCACATCTGTGAGTGATGGATTGTAGACTCGATTCCTGTATCTAGCCAGGGCATGTCTACATGAGAGTTTGAAGATCAACCCCTGTAACAGGCCAGGAAATTATCTTTCATTCTCAGGCCAGAGGTCTACACCTGTATCCAGCCAGGAAAGCTATCTCTACCAACCTTTTGAAATTCCAAATTCGATTCCTGTATCTAGCCAGGGCACATCTGTGAGCAACTAATTCCAGATTCGATTCCTGTATCTAGCCAGGGCACATCTGTGAGCAACTAATTCCAGATTCGATTCTTGTATCCAGCCAGGGCACATCTGTGAACAACCAATTGTAGATTCAATACCTGTATCTAGCCAGGGAATATCTGCATGAAGAGTTTGAAGATCAACACCTGTAACAATCCAGGAAACATCATCCTTTCTCAAAGTACGCAAGTTCTCGCTAAGGAATCTCTTACGCGATCAACACCTCCAAATGGCATCTATAAGCCCATTACCGACAAGGTTCTGTCACATCTCCAGATGGCGTCTATAAGCCCATCTCCCTATCCACCATCTCTCCAAATGGCATCTATAAGCCCATTCCCGCCATCACATTGCTGATACTCCAGCATGCGAGTGTAAATTTCAGGGCACTCTAGTGTCCAATCTCCTTTTACCTTCGAGTCGCGAAAGGCAAGCTTGCCAATCTAACTCTTCAAGGGCAAGAAGATTGAACAGGGGCAACTGTTGTACCCCAAAATTTTCCCTCCCATTTCCTCAACATTTTCTCACCACAAGACCCTTGAAGCTCAAGATCCAGTTAGGGTTTTGCTCTGCTCAAGACTTCTCCTTGCACTGTGGACCCAAATTAGGGTTTGTGCTTGCACAAAGATGTTTTGACCTAAAATGCCTAAGATGATTTTCATGCTTCATATTGGACTCCCAAGTTTATCCATACCAAGTTTCAAGCTTTGATTCCAATCTTTGCCCAGTCAATTGGACAATTGACCTAGAAATCAGCTGTATTGGGGAAAAAGTCAACTGTGGGCAATTGATAGTCAAACCTCATGATTTTTGACCCACATCAACATTATGAACTCATATGAACCATTTGGTCAAGTTTGGATCACAATTCCATAAGAAATTTGATCAGATCACCAAAAGGGCAAAATGGTCATTTTTAGGGTTTTGACTGCACAAAGGCAAAATTTTGACTGTTTGACCTAACCAATGGCAAACCAAGCTCACATATGGACTCAAGGACCCCATGGAATTGTTTTGACATGTTCAACAAGTTCAAAAGATCCCAAATGCACAAGATTGACAGATGAATTTTGCAGTCAACTGAGCCAAATTTGACTGTATACTGAAAAGTCAAACTTTGACTTTTTGGTCAAAATCAAGTGTCAAGATTCATTTTTCATCAAGACATGTCTAAATATGAAGCTTTTTCATCAAGAAATCAAGAATTGCAAATTAGGGTTTAAAATGAAGGATTTTCATAACTTAGAAATTTTCTAAGTTATAAAAATCCCTAATTTTTTTCTAACTTTGTCCCACTTTTTCATCAAGATATATTTGGATTCAAACAAAAGTAAAAACATGAAAGTTGTAGTCCATTGCAAAATCTACAACTTTTATTCACAAAGTTTCCTCAAAAGAAGCTTGTAACTCAAGTTATGATTTTTGGAACAAGGGTGCAAAACATTCTTAACTTAGAAAAATTTTGACCTATTCTAGGCAGGATCTTTGCCTAACTTCATGGCCACCTTTCACATGCTTACACTTGGAATTTCATTTTGAATTACAAATATGGATTGTAGTATACATTCCAAGCTTTCCAAAATGTCCAAGAACTCATCAAACAACCTTGTGGTTAGGGAGAATCGAATTTGGCAATATGGGCAAAACTCACTTTGTTCATGAGCCATTTCCATGTCCATAACTTTGCATTTTTGAACTCAGCATGCTCTAAGCTAGATTACAGGCCTTTTATCTCATTTACACTCATAAATTTAATGCCAATCCTTTGTGTTTAAGCCTTATCTTGTGTGTTTAACCATTGCATACAAGATTGAGCCATAAATGGAAAAAGCAATTTATCCATTTTTGAAAAGTTGAACTTTATGTCAAGATTACAATCTTTGAAGTACAAGGCAAATCCTTTTGGAACAAGTTCAGGGACATAACACACTGATCAAGACTCAAGTGTGCAGCATACTTGAGGGGCCTAGGGGAGCTTGTAAACTAACTTGTCATTTTTTGCTTAAGTTAGAAGAAACTTGGCATATTGATATCCAACTCTCATTGCTGCAAGAACTAGCTTAGACAAACTTGTTAGACACATCCCAAACAACATAACTGAGCTAAAGCACGACCAAAACACCTTCCAAACCTCATCATTCATCAAAACACCCTCCTACTGCAAAAACACAGAGTCACCTCTGCAGTTGGACTTCCATAACTCAATCCACTCGTGCATTTTTGCTAAAACCAGTTCATACACACTCCATACCACATATACAAGCTATCCCAAGCATTGGACACGACCTGTAACACCTCTAACCAACTTCACCATTTTCGGTTTTGCAGGTTGATTGCCATAGCTTGATTCACTTGGTTTCAAAGCAAGCTAAAGGTTGGAATAGCATCCCTGGACTTCAAGCAAGTTGTACCAATCCTCACCTTGCCTTGAAAGTGCCTCCATTGCCAGACAAGATCCAAGATGAACAGGTAAGTTCATGGACTTCTATCTCTCAATCTAGGAAGAGTTAGCTTTAAGTTTATGAATGAAAAATGCATTACTCATGGCCCTGAAGTTATACATATCCTCACTTTCCATTTATATTGCATATGCTGAGAGAATTTAAGACCTGAACATTGACAAAAACTTAGGTTAAGAATTAGGGATGGAGAAATTCTCTCTCATTTCTGAGAGTTAGATCAAGTTCTTGGTATGTATGGAATCGTGGCTTGATGCTTGACATTTTTCATGTTATAAGTTTGTGCTAAAAGTCCAGGAATCAGGATGTTTGAACCAGGAGGGAAAGACGCGCATTTTTGACATTTTTGTCTGGAGGTTGAAGACAACCTCTCTTGGGCTGGGCCTGAGATATTTTTCCTTTTTGCACTTTCATTTTTCACATGCACCCCCCTGGCCCATTTTGAGATATACTTGTCATTTTTTTATTTTTTCCTTTTGATTTTGTTTCTCTATTTTTATTTAAGCATGAAAAAATATTAAAATTATTTTTCACATTTTTTACATTTTATTTGATATTTATTTGGTTTCATTTAGTTTATATGTAAATAAATACATAAATACCTTTTATTTAAAAATACAAAAAATATACAAACACTTTTATTTTCTGATTTTTATTTTATTTTACCTTTTGAAAACATTTTATAAAAAATATACTTTTTTTTTGTAAATATTAAATATCTTTATTTTTGTACATATTTAATATATTTAATAAATAATGTAAATACTTATATATTTATTAGTATATTTAGGTTAAAAACACAAAAATAATACATTTTTATTTTTATTAATATTTAACTTAAAAAATCACTTTTTGACAATATACTTCATTTTTATTTATTTTTTGTACATAATTAATAAATATTGCACATATTATATAATAAATACCTTTTATTTATAAAATTAGGGTTTTGTCCTAAATACATAAAAATACCAAAAATTAATTCATTTTATTTTTGTTTATTTGACACATAAAAAATACTTTTTACATACATATAAAAATCATTTTTGTATCTTGCATATTTATTTTATTTTATTTAATTATTGTGCAATTAATTAATTTGTATAATTCAATTTGGATGTAATAGTTTAGGTTTTAATTTCTTGCTAAAATATCCCCATTTTGAACATTTGTACCCCCCATCCCATATATTGTGTTGTAATAATTTAGGACCTTTAAATTCCGCACTTTAAAAGCTTTCTAAATATGCCATGTTAGAATTAGGGTTTTGTATGCAAATCAAAAACAACAAATAGTTTGACCTAAATTCAAGATAAACAAGCATGAAAATGGACAACATTAATCACACTTGCACCCCTAGGGTACTCCACTTGTTGCCTTCAATAATGGGCCATGTTGCATGTTAGGTATCTTTGGCAAAACAAAACAAATTCAAATGATCATAGTCCCTCGATGACGCTTTCGAAAGTTGCCTAAAAATGATCAAGTCCCTTAAAAGAAAAATTACCCAAAGATACTTGGCACCATTGCAATCATGGTCTAAACGATGACCCGCGCCCGTCCCGTTCACATCCTAACACAAGATTGTCCACCAAATACAATGGTGGAACAAAATTGTTAAAAGGGTTAAAACATAGCAATAATCTTTGAGAAATTTAGGGTAGATAGCTCTTGGTTACTTGCCAAACTTGCAAAAACAAAAACACTTGCCTATCTTTTCAAAATCACCTTCCACAACACTTTCAAAACAACTTTCAAAAACATTGAAAACTTTTTCAAAAGACATACACTTTTGTATACATCCCAACATGGATCATTACAAAGGTTGCCACCACATTGGCCTCTTTTCAAAACATTTTCAAACACACACACAAAGCACCATTTCAAACAATTGAAAGCACCATTTCAAACAATTGAAAATCAAGGCAAGTTGATCTAAGCAAGTAACTAAGAGCCCATGGATAACCATGGATAGAAAGGGTGCTAATACCTTCCCTTTCTATAATCTACTCCCCGAACCCAAGAAAACATCTCAAAGGTTTTTGCTGTGCTTTTTAACCTTTCCTTAGGATAAAATAAAAAGTCGGTGGCGACTCTTGCTCAACCGAAAAATTTGCGAAAACAAACGTAAAACTCAAGTCAGTTCTCCCACCGTATCACACCCCCTTTACTCACAAAAAACATAATTGTCCACAAAACCTCTACTCTTGAGTTTTAAAGTCCAAATCTTTGAACCTCTCACACCTTGAAAGTTCTGTCCAAATAAACCATCCAAACACTTCACATATATCATATAGAAGTTATTCAAACTCAAGCACAACTTCTGTAACATCACTATTTTCCAAAATTAAAAACAGCCACGTGCAACTTGACTTCTCCAACTCAAAATCAAAACACAAATTTCAGTTTCAAGGTAAGTTTTCTTAACTTTAAACTCTTCATACAAACATCATTAGTGGTTCATTTGTGAAGATAAAATGTAGATATCATTGCCTTGAAGCTAACCATATGCTTACTTTTCATTTTCACTAACCATGTGTTAAGAACTGACCCATATATGCAGCAGAACAATGTTAGAAGTAAAAAACATAAGTATGAGTCGGTATGAAACACTATGAGTCGACACATATTATGTACAAAACAGGTTATGAGACGATGCAAACCATTATGTGTCGATATGAACTATTGTATGAGTCGATACGAAATGCGAATGTGTTGACTTATACTGAGTTAATTTTCATTTTCCAGAAACAAGAAGAGATATGTGTCAATATGTAAGTGCATGTGTCGACTCATACTGAGTTAATTTCATTTTCCAGAAGCAAGAAAGGTTTTCGTATCAATACATAAGTGCATGTGTCAATACATAATGTTTTTATATCAATGCATAAGTGTATGTGTCAATACATAAAGGTTTCGTGTCAATGCATAAGCTCATGTGTCAATACATAAAAGTTTTTTTAAAATAATTTCTTTTTTTTTTACATTATCTTTATATTTCTTTATATTTTTATTGTTATTCATTATTCAATATGGTTGTAATAGTAATTAGGTTTTAATTTATTTCATCCCCCATTTGTAAATTTGTACCCCCCCCCCCCCCATTCCCGAAGCTTTGTAATAGCGTAGGACTTTACATTTCCGCAGTTTATCGCTTTCAATATAATTGCTAGTAATTAGGGTTTGTATGGAAAGACTTAAAATAAACAACTAGATAACCCTAATTCAAGACAAAAATGCATGAAAATAAAACACTTTGCACAGTCACACCTCTAGGGTAACCCACACTTGTTGCCTCGGATAAACATAGTCATGTCCCTCGAACGTGAGATACTTTAGCAATGACCCTCAAATTCAAGATCATAGTCCCTCTATGACCCTTCGATGTTTCCTTTGATAAAACGATCTTAGACCCTGATGACAAATTGCTAAGGTATCCTATAATGTTGCCTTTTATGATTACACGACGACCCATGCTCGTCCTTTCACATCCAATGATATGGCTTCTTATCAATCAATGGTAAGATAGCAATATCTAAAGGAGGAGGAAATGAACAAAGACTTTTTGAGTATGTAGAACGTCCATAGTTGCTTGCTCACAACCATTTTTCAAACATCTTTCAAACACACCAACACTTTCAAATGAAATATTTTCAAAAGTTAACACTTTATATACATTTTCGCCGAAACGAGAATCATTACAAAGTTCGCCTAAATAAAGGAACTTTTCAAAAATACTTTCAGAACCTATCACAAACACATTTCAAACAAAGCATTTCAAAGTGAGCTAGAAACTAAGATCATGTAGATAACTACGGGTGAAAAGGGTGCTAACACCTTCCCTTTTCATAACCTATCCCCTGAACTCAAGAAAATTCTCAAAAGGTCTTTCCTGTTCTTTTCACCCTTTCCTTCATTAGATAAAAGAAAAGTCAGTGGTGACTCTTGTTATCCGCAACAATTGCGATAAAACGCAAAACACCCAAGTTAGTTCTCCCACCGTGTTATAGAATTGGCGACTCTTCTGGGGATATTGTAATTTGTGGGGTTACCTTAGATACTAGATCACCTTTAAATGATTTCATTGTTTGATTTGTTTGCTTTATTCTTAAATGGTTATTTTGGTTTTTTATTGATCCTCTACCCGGATCAGGGAGCATTAATAGGTAAGTAGTAATAGATCATGGGGACTATGTGGGGTATACTGACATGGTTGAAGTGATGGCTATGTTAGTGTGACACATTTGTTGGCACCGGTATCCCTTGAGTCCAGTCAAGGAGAATATGGGGCCGATGTGTGGTGTCATGAAGCACTAACTGACCGTAGAACCTTTAATTGAACAACTTGGCCACTAGGAAGTAGTGAGATAGTCGACTTTCGTGTAGTCCGAAGTTGGTTGATACTCGATGCTACGCTTATTGAGATTGGACTTTCGGGATATTTTGGTCGCCAATAAAGAGGCTTGCACTAAAACAATGCCCGGTGAAGAAAGATTAATGATATTGAGATTCCCTAGAACCCGATTACTTTCTAGGATAGGTTAAACCAACTAAACTTCAAGAGGGTACTTACCTATAAACCCCATGCAAGCCTAAACTTAAGAACTTGTTTGCTTTGCTTGTATATGATTATTTGTACATAACATCATACCATAGAATTTTCAATAACCATTTCAAGGGTCTCAAGGGTTTGCAATGCAGGGTTACATTGAACAAGAAGTCTAACAAGGGGCAAGAGGATTTATTTTCCTCTAGCCAAATGTTGTCCAAAAAACAAAGCATGGTAACTTGAGTCAAGGGTCATGACCCACTTGACATGGTGAGCTTGATTCTTATAGAAGGACATTTAACGATATAAAGTTCTTCAAAGCCGTAATCAAAGTTCAACTTCTAACATTTTCTGGTGTTTACCCCACGAGATCCTTGAAAACATCGCATCCGCATTCCATGCATCATATCATGATAGGTTTTTACCATACGGGTTTTCTCATTTGTTTACTATTTATTTCGAGTAAAGATGGCTCTTGAGCAGACTGCCCAAGATCTTCAGACCCAAAATGATCAGCTTCAAGACTTGTTCCTAAACTTGTCCAAGGGGCAAGAAGAAGTGAAAGCACTTCTCATTGAAAGCATGACCAATAACAATCCTGAAGACGACAAGGAGGTCCAGATGAGACAGTTGCAAGTGGAGATAGAAACAATGAGAATTCAGATGTTAGGACAGATGTCTCTTATCCAAAACTTAGCTCGGGGACAAGAATAGTTGAGAATTCTCGTCAACAAGCTTCATCAAGATGGATGCAACCGTATGAAACAAACAGTCGAGGTTGGGGATCAAGTCATTAATCAGCCCCTAATGAAACAAGAAGTTGGCTTGGTGGATAGTAGATGTTTCCAAATTACCGCTACATCACGAGCCCAACAACAACCTCGCCAACAACGACAGGGTAGTTGGCGTAAGCAATATACATCCAATAGGTAATATACCAAACTCAACATACCGATGTCGCAAGCCTTGAAACACATGTTGAAGATGAATTTGGTCACATTGAAGGATCCTCCTCGGAATCCTAATACTTCTACTCCTAACTACAATCCTGATGCAAGGTGTGCATATCACTCCAACAGTTCGGCGCATGATACTGATAGCTGTTGGACGTTGAAATATAAGATTCAAGACCTGATCAACAAAGGAGAATTGGAATTTGCGCAAGATGGTCAAATTGAGTTTTTCTATCACCCTTCAAAGACACACCATCTGAAGTGACAAATTTAGGCGGAGAAATTTTTGTTCATTCGAATTTTCAGTTGTAATTTCTTTGTTTGCTTAAACATTTGACCTTATGTCAGACTTTGTTTATTCTCACAAATGTATTCTATATATTTGACTTGAGTTAATCCATTAGTTTTAACTATATTTAAACTGTGCTTTTTACTCCCTTTTGTGATATTAAACTCTCGTTAAAAGTTGTAAGCCTTTAGAGGGAGGATGGCGAAAATAATATTATAATCTCATACAATATGCTTTTAGACAGAATTTGTTGACAATGTATAGGCGTTGTTTCAAACCCTAAATAGTGGAGTTATAAGGAAGATAATCCTTAGTCAACCCCTTCTAACCAAAGAAGTAGGAGTTTTGTTTTTCGCACAAATTGAAACCTTTAATAATAACTTGGGGCAGGGTAGTTTCTTAGTTAATTCAAATGTGCGTTCAGTCGCAAGCTTTCACTTCATACACAATGAATGACATCAAAAACATCCTTCTGAATCAAAAGACGACGATGGTTCTCTGTAGAATAGGCAGTCATTATCTCTCAAAAGAAAAGCCCACTGAGTCGAAACCTATGAAGGAGACTTAAGAAGAACCGGGGCATCCTGCTGACTGTAGTCTCAAAACAAAAACAGTTAGGAAAAAATTAGGGATAATAAATCAAAAAAGAGGTCGCTGTAAATCCTCGGCAATGGAAAAATGTTACAAAAATGACTGCCTTTTCAAATAAACTTCCAATATCTGAACCATCACCAAAATATCATTCCAGATTCAATTGGAATCCAAACGCATAATTAACTGAGTATAGGACTGGAGAACATCATGGAGAATTGGTTGGGTACAAATAAACTTTGAGCCTTATCCTTTGTTTCTTAAACTGTGAACCAGGCCACGTTACAACCCTTTAAAAGTCCTAATTGAAGCATAGGTTAGTTCGAAAGCATATTGTTACAAAAGGTATCCTGACTCCTGTAAGGCTTACTGTAAATCCTGAGTTGAATTCATATTCTTACAAAATTATTTGATTTGCTAAAAATTCATTTTTTTTTAAAACTTCAAGACAAACATTAACTTTTCATTATTTGAATACTGTTGTTTGAATATGGCCAATTGGTCGACAACAGAGAAATTCACACGGTGAATATTCAGTGAACAGAAATTCTCTCAAGAAACACAATCACTTCAAATGGGAAGATACTTCCAATGAAAAATCTATCATAATAAAGGGGGGCATGTCAAGTTATTATCCAACTCATCAGTGGCAGTCAAGTCAAGATTCCAAGAAATCTCTCATAAAGTCCTGAATAGCCATGGGAAGGTCTCCACCGGAATCACTTAGGGCATTGAACATGAATTCTAGTAAAGGGGCATGTATAACCAAGCAAACATTTTTTGGCGGTACTACTTACTACTATGGACAGTGAGAAATCCCTACAAAGTCCCTTTCATAAGGTGATCCCCAGTGAATTTTCCAGAGCCGCCTCTATAAGATTATCCCCACAGAATAATCTTCACGGATAAGGGCATAATCCCCCACAAGGCTATCCCTGACAAGCGTAGAAACATCTTCAAACAAAAGTGGGGCATCCTCCAGCCGATGACATAGTTAAATTCACCAGCGAATAGAGGAGTTTGATCTTCTCCCAATGAACGCACATATCATGCCAGTTCCCAAACGGATGGAAATTATAGGCAGTTTATCATCTTCTAGATACAATTCAGATACAATCTAAATACAAATTTATTCTAACATTCATTCCAGACTCTCCTGCAGATACAGTTCAGATACAATCTAGATATGGATGTCATTCTAATACTCATTCAATACATCCTCAGATACAATCAAGGTTTAGATTTATTCTAGCATTACCCAGCTGAGTTAGTCTTAACTGAAAAAAAGAAACCTTACAGAGTTCTCCCCAAAAGAATTCATCTCCCCGATAAGGTCTTCAAAATATTCTCCTCAACAGAGTTTATTTCCCCAATAAAATATAGATTCCCCAACAAGAGTCTTTTCTCAGGCTATTACAAATCAACATACAAAACCCCTTGTCCCCAGTAGAGTTGATATTATCCCCAGTAAGTTGTTGCGAAGCCTGGAATCTGACCAGATAACAGTTAACTTCATTTAACCTCATAAAGTTGTTGTGAAGCTTGGGATCCGACCAGATAATAATTAACTTCATCCTCCCCCAGACAAGTTGAAAGTTTAATCATCTTTTTTATCCCGAGTCAGGGTAAATAAGAATTGAATTCCCTAGTAAAGTAATTGACAACCAAGGTTCCTGAACTCTATCCCTCAAATAGAAATCATCACATTCCCAATGGAGTTTCTTCAAACAAATAAGCAAAACTCCCTAGTAGTAGTCAAGAATTTATTTTCCTAGATAAAGATACACTTCAACCACATTTCATATTTCATACATCATATCATATGCATACGAAACACATATAGCATTCTCGTTTATTTTGAGAGCATCATTACGCAATACATTACATACATCATGACCTCGCATGAAATTAACTTTATCTTTTTAGGTCGGTTCCCGAACAGGTAGATCTCGTCAACAGCCTATCATCTGTCAAATACAATCAGCCAAATATTTTCTTCTAGAAACGGTTTAGATACGATCCAGAGACGGATGACATTCTGATACTTATTCCATATTCTCTTCTAGAAACGGTTCAGATATAATCCAAATGCGGATGACATTTTGATACTTATTCCAGATTCTCTTCTAGAAATGGTTCATATACGATCCAGATACGGATGCCATTCTGATACTTATTCCAGATTCTCTTCTAGAAACGATTCAGATATGATCCAGAGATGGATGCCATTCTGATACTTATTCCATATTCTCTTTTAGAAACGGTTCAGATACGATCTAGATGCGGATGACATTCGGATACTTATTCCAGATTCTCTTCTAGAAACGGTTCAGATGCTATCCATATACGAATGACATTTTGATACTTATTCCATATTCTCTTCTAGTAACGGTTCAGATACGATCCAAAGACAAATGAAATTCTGATACTTATTCCAGATTATCTCTAAAAACAGTTCAGATATGATCCAAGGACGGATAACAATCTGATACTTATTCCATATTCTCTCTAGAAACAGTTCATATACGATCCAGATATGGATGACATTATGATACTTATTCCATATTCTTTTAAATATAGTCCAGATACAATCTAGAGGAGGATGTAATTCTGACACTTATTCCATATTTTCTCAAATACAGTTCAGATACGATCCAGATGCGGATGTCATTCTGACACTCATTCAAATACATCTTTCAAATACAGTTCGGATATGATCCAGATGTGATGTCATTCTGACACTCATTCAGTAGAGTTCTCAAACACAGTTCAGATATAATCCAAATACGGATGTCATTCTGACACTCATTCAGTACAGTTCTCAAACACAATTCAGATATAATTCAGATACGGATGTCATTCTGACACTCATTCAGTACATTTATCAAATACAGTTCAGATACGATCCAGATGCGGATGTTATTCTGACACCCATTCAATATATCTTTCAGATACGAGTCAGACACAATCTAGTTATGGATATTATTCTGATGTTCATTCCACTACATCTTCCGACTCAAATTAAATCAGCCAAAAATTTATTCTGATACTTCTCCCAGTTACAGATAAGCTTAGACTTAGTCTAATTTCTATCAACAATCACTCTCGATGGCATTTGTAAGCCCATCTCTGGCAAACTCTTCATCACTTCTCCAAATGGCATTTTTAATCCCATTCCCGACACAAACAACTAACACATGGTCGAGTGCAAATTTCTAGGCACTTTAGTGTTCAATCATCTTCCACCTTTAAGTCATGAATGGCAGACTCGCCAATCTAACTCTTCAGGTTTACGAAGATTGAATAGGAGCAGCTGTTGTACCCCAAAATTTTCCCTCTATTTTCTCAAGACATTTTTCACAATATCTTCAATAGCTTAAGCTTGTACAAGTGTGGACTAGGTCAAGCCATCTCCTCAACATTGATGCCTCAAATTAGGGTTTGAATTTTCATAAGGACAATTGGACTTATAATGATTCAAATGACTTTCATGGATCATTATGGACCTTCAAGAATGCTCATGTCAAGTTTAAAGTCTTGTATCACAAATTCTGCTCAGTCAGTTGACCAGATGACCAAAAATCAGCTATACTGATGAAAAGTAACTAATACACCAAAAGTCAAACTTTGACTTTTTGGTAAACATTGTCTCAAAGATAAAAATTCATCAAGACATTCAAGAATATCAAGCTTGATCATCAAAAAGTCTGGAAAGTCAAAAGTCAGTTTGAAAAGTTAAACTTTCCAAGACTTAGAAATTTTTCTAAGTGTTTTCATACATGATAATTTCATAACTTGATGCCAATCTTTCACCAAGATGCAAGATGATTCAAAGAAAACTTTCAACATGAAAGTTGTAGATATTGATGAGATCCATAACTTTTCTTTGCTGATTAAGTCCTAAAAACGCTTAAATTTGAAGGTATAAGCTCATGAAGTCATGACATTTTCATCTAACACTTAGAGAAATTTTCAACAGATTTTGGTAAGGATTTTATCCCAACTTCTTGGCATTTTTTCACATAGTTCCAAGATGATTTTGTCAATATGTCCAACATGAAAGTTATAGAGGACGTTTCAAGCATTCCAAAACATCAAAGAGCATGAATTTACCATACTTGAGCTATGAGATTCAAGGGCATGAAGTTGGGCATCCATCCTTGAATTGCAAGTCCTTTTGTTGAAGAACACATAACAAAATCCTTATGCTATGCTGCATAATCTTGTGTTGAATGCCTCATAACTTGCCAATCTCACCATAATTTAATGCTTACACGTACTCTTGAGCTATTACCCAAGTGTTTGATCCATTGTCCAAAAGATATTTCCATTTATGGCATAAAGGCACTATTGCTATTCTTGAAAAGCAAGCTTTTAGTACAAAATTTGTCTTGAGCCTATACCCTGTTTGCTACTGATTATACTCCATCATAAATCATGGAAAGTAGCTCCTCTATACCAGTGACTTTGGTACTTCATCTTGGGACCATGTAATACTTGACATAGTTTGATATTTGCATCTCAACCAAACCATAACATGTTGTCTTACAAACCTAATCAGCTCTTGTTCCCAAACCTCATGCCTATAAATAAAGGGAGAATTTATAAGATAAATAGGCCAGAAAAAATAGAGAGATTCTTGTGTGTTGAAAATTCTCAAAACCCCCTTTACTCACAAAAAAACATAATTGTCCACAAAACCTCTACTCTTGAGTTTTAAAGTCCAAATATTTGAACCTCTCACACCTTGCAAGTTCTTTCCAAACAAACCATCCAAACACCCCACATATATCATATAGAAGTTGTTCAAACTCAAGAACAACTTATGTAACATCACTATTTTCCAAACTCAAAAACAGCCACCTGTAACTTGACTACTCCAACTCAAAAACAAAACACAAATTTCAGTTTCAAGGTAAGTTTTATTGACTTTGAACTCTTCATACAAACATCATTAATGGTTCATTTGTGAAGATAAAATGTAGATATTATTTCCTTGAAGCTAACCATATGCTTACTTTTCATTTTCACTAACCCTGTGATGAGAATTGACCCATATATGCATCAGAACAATGTTAGAAGTAAAAAACATATGTATGAGTCGATAAGAAACACTATGAGTTGACACATATTATGTGCAAAACAGGTTATGAGCCAATGCAAACCATTATGCGTCGATACGAACTGTTGTATGAGTCGATACGAAATGCGAATGCATCAACTCATATTGAGTTAATTTTCATTTTCCAGAAACAAGAAGAGATATGTGTTGATACGTAAGTGAATGCGTCGACTCATACTGAGTTAATTTCATTTTCCAGAAGCAAGAAAGGTTTTCGTATCACTACATAAGTGCATGCGTCAATGCATAAAGTTTTCGTATCAATGCATAAGTGCATGCATCAATACATAAAGTTTTCGTATCAATGCATAAGCTCATGTGTCAATACATAAAAGTTTTTTTCAAAACAATTTTCTTTTTTTTTACATTATCTTTATATTTCTTTATATTTTTATTGTTATTCATTATTCAATATGGTTATAATAGTAATTAGGTTAATTTCTTTCATCCCATATTTGTAAATTTGTACCCCCCATTCCCGAAGCTTTGTAATAGCGTAGGACTTTACATTTCCACAATTTATCACTTTCAATATAATTTCTAGTAATTAGGGTTTGTATGGCAAGACTTAAAATCAACAACTAGATAACCCTAATTTAAGATAAAAATGCATGAAAACAAAACACTTTGCACACTCACACCTCTAGGGTAACCCACACTTGTTGCCTCGGATAAAAATAGTCATGTCACTCGAACGTGAGATACTTTAGCAATGACCCTCGAAAATACAAGATTACAGTCCCTCGATGACCCTTCAATGTTGCCTTCGGTAAAATAATCTTAGGCCCTTACGACAAATTGTTAAGGTATACTACAATGTTTCCTTCTATGACTACACGACGACCCATGCCCGTCCCTTCACATCCAATAATATGGCTTTTTATCAATCAATGGTAAGATAGAAATATCTAAAGGAGGAGGAAATGAACAAAGACTTTTTGAGTAGGTAAAACGTTTGTAGTTGCTTGCTCACAACCATTTTTCAAACATATTTCAAACACACCAACAATTTCAAATGAAATATTTTCAAAAGTCAACACTTTGTATACATTTTCGCCGAAACGAGAATCATTACAAAGTTCTCCTAAACAAAGGCACTTTTCAAAAATAATTTCAAAACCTATCACAAACACATTTCAAACAAATCATTTCAAAGTGAGCTAGCAACTAAGAGCCCGAAGATAACTATGGATGAAAAGGGTGCTAACACCTTCCCTTTTCATAACCTACCCCCTCCCCCTCCCCCTCCCCCTCCCCCGAACTTAAGAAATTCCTCAAAAGGTATTTCCTGTTCTTTTCACCCTTTCTTTTATTGGGTAAAAGAAAATTCGGTGACGAATCTTTTTATTCGTAACAATTGCGATAAAATACAAAACACCCAAGTTAGTTCTCCCACCGTATTACAGCCCTGCTAGATGTGATACCTTTGACTTCTTCATGAATCTACTCACCATACCTACACTGTATGCTAGATCAGGCATTGTGTGACAAATGTACCTTAATTACCCAATAAGTCTTCTATACTGGGTTGGTTCATCATCATCTTCATCAGAGTCTTCCGACGGTTGTAGTATTGGTTCAGCGGGTATCAAAGTCGAGTTACATTCTTCCATCTCAAATCTCTTGAGAATTTCACTTTCATATCTTATTTGATGCACCATCAAACCTCTACTACTCTTATAGAATTTGATGCCAAGGAAATATGAAATGTCGCCCAGATTAAACATTTCAAATTCCTTATTGTTGTACCCCAAAAAATTTCCCTCTCATGTCTTCCAAGGTTTTCTCTTACATGGGCGGTTTACAAACACTTGTTTGAAGAAAATGAAATTTTTTGAATGATGGTCATGTGTCTTTTGATTGGCATCTGAATAAAGTGTACTTTGAAGGCATATTAACAATTCCCTTCGATTGGCGGGTGAATAAAAGGGTCTTCAATTGGCATCTAGACAAGGAGCTTCGACTTGGATTTTAAAACCCTTCGAGCAATATTTGTCTCACAAGCTTCGATTGGGCATCTAAAACCCTTTGACCAAGCATTGGCCCATCAGCTTAGATTGCGCGTTGGTTCCCCTTCGAGCAAGCCTTGGTCCAAGTTTCATTTAGGCAAGAACCCCCTACAAGTTCCCTTCATTCATAAGGCAAAAGGCCTCTACATGCAACCTTCGACTCACTAGGCAAAGGCCTCTTCATGCTTACCTTGGATTCACTAAGTCAAAGGCTTATTTCAACTGGCCTTCGATCCACAAGGCAGAGGCTTCCTCAGACTTGTCTTGAATTCACAAGGGCAACGGCTTCTTCTATGATTTCCCTCAATGCACAAGGCAAAGACTTCCTCTGTGTTTACTTTCAATGCACAAGGCCAAGACTCCTTAACACAGTTTCTGCACTATGACACATAATATGACCCCTTCGAAAGAGTACCCCAAAGGTCCATTCGAAGGACACACATTGGTGGCCCATTCGAAGAAGGCACAAGGCATACATGTGGACTATTCGAAAGACATACAAAGAGTCCATTCGAAGGATATATAGGTGGTCCATTCGAAGGAGACACATAATTATTGAAATAAAGTTTGTCTTACGATGAGTCTTGGTCCTACATGTTGTTAGGCCCAAGCCTCTTGCATAATGGCATTCGAAGGAAGTAACAAAAGAGGCTTTGACTAGCCAGATTAAAGTTCTCGTTTGGGCTATTTGAGTTTTCCAGAATCAAGCAGCTAAGGCAAATAGAAGGGTCCAGTCGAAGGAGCCATGAGGAGCAAGTCATAGCCAATCGAAGAGAAAATATCTGAGGGGCTTTCGAAGAAGCCCTGATAAGGGAAACTCTAAACATATTCGAATTCAGAATCATCAAAAAGAACAATGCTCTGATGAAGAGAATTATGAGAAATTCGAATTGATGCCGATGGTGACTTAATTAAAGAAACTCTGATAAGGGAAAACTCTAAACAATTGGAATTCAGATTCATCAAAGATCTGGGTAATTCGAATTGATATAGATAGACTCAATCGAAGGATCTATAAGGATGAAACCATAGCCATTCGAAGGAGGTAACTCTGGGCCAATCGAAGAGCAAGGATAAGGTGTACTTCGAAGGCATGTCAACAAAGTGTCCTTCGATTGGCATATCAGAACAAGATTTCTTTTGATAAGCATATCAATAAGTTGACATTTCGATTGACCCAAATTGAGGGAAATTGAAGAAAAAAGAATGAAGCTTCGACCAGCCCCAAAGTCACTTCGAATGGCCACCTAAAAGAGCAAAGATTGGGAATCTGTCGAAAGAATCAGGAAAATCAAAGAGGCATATTAGGATGAAGTTTGTTGGGTTTGTACTGGTTAGCTTGAGACCCAAATTCGAACAAGACACCAAAACCATAACATGACTAGGTGCATTATGCTTCAAAGATGGCAAGAAAATGATCAAAATGGCAACTTTTGATACAAATCGAAAGTCCCATATTCTGTCATAAGTGACTAAGATTTTGTACAGGTTTTTGTTAACATAATTCACCCCTATAAATACTAGACCAAATCAGAAGCAAAAGGACAGACGGACATACTGCCTCATACACGCGACAACTGCCTGAAAAAAGCTCCCAAAAAATTCCAACAATCCAAAGAAGAATTGAAACTCATATTGCACGATTCAGCTTCCCTCAATCCATTCCAAAGGTTCCATCATCATCCCGAGGATCCCAGGAGTGCATACCACCCCTCCTTGACGCTTAAAGCATCCTAAAACAAGCAGATCTCGTTGCTCTGATATGGTAAAATTCTCATGCTCTAATCTTTCAGTGCATACAATTTAAATAGATTTGATGCATAGATCCATACTCATATTGTTGTTTAGATTTATTTTGACGTAGAACATGAAAGGTTTAAGGCAGGAATCAAGAAACACCATTTTTAGGGCAGCCTGCAACATTTTGATCGTATCTCCCTGTACAAACACATTCAGTCCAAACCAATGCCATGGTTTTAACACCTCGGTATTTTATGATGTTTCAAATATATTGTTTTCTTGTTATTTGTATTAATGACTAAATAGATGTTCCAGTGGTGAAGGATGCGTGTGTAAGCTTGGAGAGCCTGGGTTTGATCCCCAGGTTTTTGCGTTTTTTCATCTTTTTGTTTTCCAGATCGAGCGAAGCATGTTTCAGCATACCCATGATGCCCCTTCAACTCTCAACCACCAGATTTGTACAGATCTGATCCAACGCGCCCAAGAATGTCCCCCATGGTGCAACCCCAGGAGCCAGGCCTCACAGGATTAGGTGCAGCATTGGGCTCCCTGGTTTGGGCCTTACAGAAATTTCAGAACACGCCCCTGTGATACGGTGGGAGAACTGACTTGAGGTTTTGCGTTTCGTATTCTCACTTGTTCGGTTTAGCAAGAGTCGCCACCGACTTTTTATTTTATCCTAAAGGAAAGGTTAAAAAGCATAGGAAAAACCTTTTGAGATATTTCGTGAGTTCAGGGGGTAGATTATGAAAAGGGAAGGTATTAGCACTCTTTTCATCCATGGTTATCCATGGGCTCTTAGTTACTTGTTTAGATCACTTGCCTTGATTTTCGATTGCTTGAAATGGTGTGTGTGTGTGTGTGTGTTTTGAAAATGTTTTTGAAAAAATACGCCTTGTCTAGGCAACCGTTGTAACAATTCTTTACTCGAATGTTTTACAAAGGTGTGTATCTTTTCGAAAAGATGTTTCAAATGTTTTTGTTTTGAAAGTTTGTTTTTGAAAGTGTCGTGAAGTGTGGTTTTGAAAAGTAGGCAAGTGTGTTTTGCAAGTTTTATCAAGTAACTAAGAGTTGTCTACCCCTAAATTTACTCAAAGGTTTTTCTTATGTTTTAACCCTTTTAACAATTTTGTTCCACCATTGTATTTGGTGGACAATCTTGCATTAGGATGTTAACGGGACAGGCGCGGGTCATCGTATGGACCATGAATGCAATGGTGCCAAGTGTCTTTGGCAATTTTGCTTGAAGGGACTATGATCATTTCGTTTAGGCAACTTTCGAAAGCGACATCGAGGGACTATGATCATTTGAATTGTTTTTGTTTTGCCAAAGAAACTCAACGTGCAAGCATGGCCCATTTTGAAAGGCAACAAGCGGGATTACCCTAGGGGTGCAAGTGTGAATGGTGTATTGATTTCATGTATTTGTCTTGTATTAGGTTATCTAGCGTTTGATTTTATTTACATACAAACCCTAGGTCTAACCATGGTATATTTGAAAGCGATAAATTGCGGGAATTTAAAGTCTACGCTATTACAAATAAGTATCCGGGAGTGGGGGTACAAATATTTACAAATGGGGATGAGACTTATTAGGAGAGTAGTGTCCAAATAATTACAACCAAATCGAATTGCGATGTAATATGTACCAATGTGTAGGAATAAAGCAATGTAAATGCGTCAATGTATTTGTGTAAGTGTAAGTGATTTATTTACAAATGCGAAATGTTAACTTAATGTAAATTTAAGTATTTATTCTCTTTTTTGTATTTTTGTTAAATACGTACAAAATTTTAATTAAAGAAAATTTTAACTTAACATATAAGAAAAAGCTACCGTTTATGTATTTGTTAATTAAGTATAAACAAGAGATTTAATAAAAGACAAGAAAATGTGTTTTAAGTTTGAGAAAAAGAAAATATTTTAAGTTAAAGAAAATTACTATGTACATTTTAATTTCTATACAAAAGTCTTTTAATTAAAAGAAGGTTCTAAAGAAAAGAAAGAGAAAAAAAAAGAATAGCTTAAACCTAATGAAAAGAAAAAATCTAATATCTATATATTTTCAAATATAATAAAAGAAAGTTTTGTATAAAAATAATGTATCGTTTTATTCAACAAAATAAAATATATTAGTTAAAAAAAGAGAAATAAAAGGATAAATAAAAAAAGGAGTTAGTTTATGTACAAACTAAAAAAAAGAATGGGCTTCTATTAGTGAGAGGCAGGCCCAACCAAAATAGGCAGATTAAAGGGAAAAGGGGGTGTAAGGCGCTGGCTTTTATATGGGCTTTAGGCTTCTGGAAAGGGCAAGGCCCATTGTGTTTGACACAAGTTTTTGTAAGGGTTGCATTGTTTGTTTCATTTGGAATCAGATTAGGGTTAGGCAAGAACATAGAGGCGCCGTTCACTTCGTCCTCTTCGTCTTCTCAAGCAAGCTTCCTGAACAACGTCCTTCGCCCAGGGCCACCAAGCGTCACCTCCGTTTCTCCTCTCTCCACAAGGTTGCTCCAGGCGGTGGTTACGAGGTTTGATTTCTGTTTCTATATCTTTATATTCGAACTTCGCGTGTTTTTCAGTTTTGTTTTTGGAAAGTTCTGATTTTTATATGTTGTTGTTGTTTCTGTTAAGGTGCATGAAAGGAAAGAAAGAAGAGATACTACCTTGACCCTTGGAGACAGAGGAGGAGGCGGATTGGGAGGCGTTGTGGGAGGCCAAGGGCGAGCGCGCATGGTGTTGAGCTGGCTCTGGAAATTCTGGTACTCGTATTTTATTCTTTGTGTTTTTATGATGACGATTCTGAAAACCTAGCTCAACTCTCTTTTCCTCTTCTGTCTATGTGAACACTTGCCCCTGTATGCTTGTATGATGGCCCTTGATTCGTATTACTCGATGATGAACTTCTTTAGTTCTGAGAGTTTAGGTGTTTGCCTGCTTTTCCTCTTCTTACCCCTGAGATGCTTATTAGTATTGATCTTGAATATTGCTTTGTATGCTGGACCCTGTGATGAACACAGTTCTGAGGGTCTCTTTGGTTCTGATATCTGATGCCTCTGAGATGCTTGGCTTTTTAGGCTTTGGTTGGATTTTGGGGTTTTTGAATCAAGTTTTGTATATTTGAAAACAGGTTAGGCTTTGAGGGCTTGTAATTTTTGACATGGTTTTGTTGCTATGTTTGAGCAGTTTGATGGCTTGACAGGTTTAGGTTTGGTTGTCAATTGAAGCTTGAGCTTGTTGTATGCTTCTGGTTTTTTAGAGGCTTTTGATACTGGTTTTACAGGGCTTGATATGTTGGTTTAAGCTTTGGACAGGTTTAGGCTTTTTGTTACAGGGTCTTGCTTTAAGGCTTTTGATGCAGGCTTCAGTTTGCAATGAGCTTGGTTAAGGCTTTTGTGAGGTTTAGGGCTTAGGCTTGACAGTTCAGGCAGGTTTTGATGTTTTGAATGTTTGTGGTGAGCCTGCAGGTTTAGGCTTTTGGAGCTTTTATGCAGGCGTGGGGCTTTGGCTTCATGTTTGGTTCAAGGCTTATGCAGATTGAAGGCTAAGGCTTCTGGTTTGAAGGGTTTTGGAAACTTGGAAATGTTTTAGAGGCAGGCCCCTGCTTGTTCTATATCAGTTTGTCTTATTCTTTTGGTTATGTGTTTTCTGCCCCCCTCTTTTGTACTGTGTTGTGGCATCTTGTTTTATATCTTTTGTCAAGCCTAAGCCTGTAAGCCTTTGCTTCCTTTTTCTCTTTTCTCTCTCTCTCTTGACAGATTAAAAAAATCATTTTATTGCTTAAGTTGTACTATTTTATGAAAAAGCAACTGGCCTTGAAAATGTTAAATTTGAACCTTGCTTGCATTAGTTGCTTAGCTCTGCATACTTCCTGCTTTCCTGCATACTTTATTGACAGCATTTTGTACTTCTTGATATATTGATATCCTTCTATATCTTTGGACAGTTTTTTTGACAGCTTGTGATAGTTTGAACTTGTGACTTTCAGTTTGCCTTTTTGGTTTGGTTAGGCAATTCAGTTTGGACTTCATAGTTGTACATGCTGTTTGGAAACTTTGGTTGGAATTTTTTTGAAATGGGCAATTTGTTGACAATGCAGTATGTTTGAAAATTTGAATTTGTGCAATTATAACTTTTGTGCATTTCATACTTTAATTGCAAGCAACTTCTATCCCTCTTTGTGAACCAAGAGAAATCTTGTGATTTGCAGAGAGGGCAAACTGATTCCGGCCAGTCGCTTTTAATGATGAGTCCCTTTTTTATTTGTCTGCCTTTAATTTTATCTGCATTTGACTTTTTTCTTTTTCTTGTTTTGCAGATAAAAATCAATGGAGCAAAAGAAGCATCAGAGGATGAAGATTTAGAAAAACTTAGGATTCAATTTTATTTCAATTTTAATCATTGTAACCATTATTATTATAAATACTTGTAAATAATTACTGTATTTAAATAACAATTGTACAAATAATTAAAAATGAATAAAAGTCTTTTTATTGATTCCTTTTAATTCTTCTTCAATTATTTATTTAATTATTCATATTTCTTAAATTATAATAACTGGAATTTATCCCAATTATTCTAATTTAGAACAATTAAATAATCAATAAACAACTGGCGTTCTGAATAATCAAAGCATTGCACAGCTAAACAACAAACGTCCACATGTCCTTTTCTCACTGATTAAACACTGCAAACTCAAATCAAATGCCTCATCTCATCTCCCAGAGTAAATTGAAAAGCACGGTAAAATTAATTCTTTCTGAGAAATATGCGCACAAAACCCTGATTCTTGTTTTAATTTTCACAGAAGCGCCTGCCTGATCAAACTTTGAGCCAAATCAACCAAACCCTAAGCAATTTGTTTGAACTGCTTTAAAATCAATGAAAACCCTAAATTTTGTTTGACTGACAAGAAAAGTCTGTTTGACCGATTCTTGAGCCAGTTTGAAAAATCAGGAAAAGCCCGAGGCTGTGATTTCTTGAAAAAGAGGAGGGAAAATTTTGGGGTACAACAGTTGCCCCTGTTCAATCTTCTTGAACCTGAAGAGTTAGATTGGCAAATTTGCCTTTCGCGACTCGAGGGTAAAAGGAGATTGGACACTAGAGTGCCCAAAAAATTTGCACTCGGTGATGTGATGGTAGAGGGAATGGGCTTAAAGATGCCATTTGGTGATGGGCTTAAAGATGCCATCTGGAATGTGACAGAATCTTGTCGGGGGATGGGCTTAGGGATGCCATCTGGAAATTGCTGGTAGGAGGATGGGCTCATAGATGCCATCTGAAGGTGATTGTTGAACTGTATGTCATTGGTGAGTGAGTATCAGAAAGGTATCCATGCTTTGGAACATCTCTGAACTGGGGGTCTGAACAAGCAATAGATTGACATTCGTGTTTGGAGAATCCGTAAACTGTTTTCAGAAGTCTTGAAGTTGAATAAGCAATAGAGCAGCATCCGTTAATGGGGAAGCGTCCGTAAACTGTTTTCAAAAGTTGAGAAGAATCTGAATAAGCGATAGGTTAACATCCGTTACTGGAGAACCCGTGAACTGTTTTCAGAAGTCTGGAAAGAATCTGAATAAGCGATAGGTTGACATCCGTTACTGGAGAACCCGTAAACTGTTTTCAGAGGTCTCGAAGTGGAGGAGGAACCGGTGTAGGGTTTCCTGATGATGAGTTCGTGAAGAACTGCATCTGGATGAATCTGGAATAAGTATCAAAATGTCGCCGTGTCTGGGTCACATCTGAACTATTTTTGGATGAATCTCGGAAGATGATGATCTTTGTCTGTCGACTGATCTTTCCTGAAAAGGTAAAGAGTTAGTTGTATGCAATGTCATGATGCGTGATGCAATGTATGTTACATCAATGTTTATGATATGAATGTGATGAATGTGCATGTAAGCTGATGAGCTGTCTTGCTGAGGATAGATGAATCCTGGATGGCTGGAGACAAAAGAATCTTGACTGCTGCCGGGGAGAATAATTCCTTGGCTGCTGCTGGGGAGGGCAAGAATCTTTTGATTGCTGTAGATGAGAAGTCCTGGGACCACTGTTGGGGAATCAGGAGCTTGGGTTGTATGCCAATCTACTGGGGATTCCTGTCTTGAGGAGATCTTCACTGAGGAATATTCGAATATTCTGTGAGGAACTGAGAATGAGAGTCTTCACTCTGCTTGGGGATTGATAGTTGGAAGTTTTAGTTCCGCTGGGGATTGACAATTTTGGCTCCACTGGGGACTTTGAAACTTGACTCTGAGGGGAGTTAGCTTCTGGAAGGCTCTTTGGCTGGGGAAGTCGAGAATCTTTTGATCGTTGCAGGTATTGATCAGGTTGGTCAAGGAGATACTGTCCTGGCTTGTTTCAGGTGTTGATCTCTGACCTGAGAAAGAAAGATAGTTTTCCTGGCTTGTTTCAGGTATTGATCTTCAATCTCTTCATGCAGATAATTTCCTGGCTCGTTACAGGTGTTAATCCACAATCAGTCGTCCACAGATATTTTCTTGGCTTGCTACAGGTGTTAATCTGGAACTTAAGAAAGGTTGGTTAAGGAGATACTGTCCTGGCTTGTTTCAGGTGTTGATCTCTGACCTGAGAAAGAAATATAGTTTTCCTGGCTTGTTTCAGGTATTGATCTTCAATCTCTTCATGCAGATAATTTCCTGGCTTGTTACAGGTGTTGATCCATAATCAGTCGTCCACTGATATTTTCCTGGCTTGCTACAGGTGTTAATCTGGAACTTAAGAAATTATGGTCAAGGAGATATTGTCCTGGCTTGTTTCAGGTGTTGATCTCTGACCTGAGAAAGAAAGATAGTTTTCCTGGCTTGTTTCAGGTATTGATCTTCAATCTCTTCATGCAGATAATTTGCTGGCTCGTTACAGGTGTTAATCCACAATCAGTCGTCCACAGATATTTTCATGGCTTGCTACAGGTGTTAATCTGGAACTTAAGAAAGGTTGGTCAAGGAGATACTGTCCTGGCTTGTTTCAGGTGTTGATCTCTGACCTGAGAAAGAAAGATAGTTTTCCTGGCTTGTTTCAGGTATTGATCTTCAATCTCTTCATGCAGATAATTTCCTGGCTTGTTACAGGTGTTGATCCACAATCAGTCGTCCACGGATATTTTCCTGGCTTGCTATAGGTGTTAATCTGGAACTTAAGAAATGTTGGTCAAGGAGATACTGTCCTGGCTTGTTTCAGGTGTTGATCTCTGACCTGAGAAAGAAAGATAGTTTTCCTGGCTTGTTTCAGGTATTGATCTTCAATCTCTTCATGCAGATAATTTCCTGGCTCGTTACAGGTGTTAATCCATAATCAGTCGTCCACAGATATTTTCCTGGCTTGCTACAGGTGTTAATCTGGAACTTAAGAAAGGTTGGTCAATGAGATACTGTCTTGGCTTGTTTCAGGTGTTGATCTCTGACCTGAGAAAGAAAGATAGTTCCCTGGCTTGTTTCAGGTATTGATCTTCAATCTCTTCATGTAGATAATTTCCTGGCTCGTTACATGTGTTAATCTACAATCAGTCGTCCATAGATATTTTCCTGGCTTGCTACAGGTGTTAATCTGGAACTTAAGAAAGGTTGGTCAAGGAGATACTGTCCTGGCTTGTTTCAGGTGTTGATCTCTGACCTGAGAAAGAAAGATAGTTTTTCTGGTTTGTTTCAGGTATTGATCTTCAATCTCTTCATGCAGATAATTTCCTGGCTCGTTACAGGTGTTAATCCATAATCAGTCGTCCACAGATATTTTCCTGGCTTGCTACAGGTGTTAATCTGGAACTTAAGAAAGGTTGGTCAAGGAGATACTGTCCTGGCTTGTTTCAGGTGTTGATCTCTGACCTGAGAAAGAAAGATAGTTTTCCTGGCTTATTTCAGGTATTGATCTTCAATCTCTTCATGCAGATAATTTCCTGGCTTGTTACAGGTGTTGATCCACAATCAGTCGTCCACAGATATTTTCCTGGCTTGCTACAGGTGTTAATCTGGAACTTAAGAAATGTTGGTCAAGGAGATACTGTCCTGGCTTGTTTCAGGTGTTGATCTCTGACCTGAGAAAGAAAGATAGTTTTCTTGGCTTGATTCAGGTATTGATCTTCAATCTCTTCATGCAGATAATTTCCTGGCTCATTACAGGTGTTAATCCATAATCAGTCGTCCACAGATATTTTCCTGGCTTGCTACAGGTGTTAATCTGGAACTTAAGAAGGATTGGTCAAGGAGATACTGTCTTGGCTTGTTTCAGGTGTTGATCTCTGACCTGAGAAAGAAAGATAGTTTTCCTGGCTTATTTCAGGTATTGATCTTCAATCTCTTCATGCAGATAATTTCCTGGCTTGTTACAGGTGTTGATCCACAATCAGTCGTCCACAGATATTTTCCTGGCTTGCTACAGGTGTTAATCTGGAACTTAAGAAATGTTGGTCAAGGAGATACTGTCCTGGCTTGTTTCAGGTGTTGATCTCTGACCTGAGAAAGAAAGATAGTTTTCCTGGCTTGTTTCAGGTATTGATCTTCAATCTCTTCATGCAGATAATTTCCTGGCTCGTTACAGGTGTTAATCCATAATCAGTCATCCACAGATATTTTCCTGGCTTGCTACAGGTGTTAATCTGGAACTTAAGAAAGGTTGGTCAATGAGATACTGTCTTGGCTTGTTTCAGGTGTTGATCTCTGACCTGAGAAAGAAAGATAGTTTTCCTGGCTTGTTTCAGGTATTGATCTTCAATCTCTTCATGCAGATAATTTCCTGGCTTGTTACACATATTGATCCACAATCAGTCGTCCACATATATTTTCCTGGCTTGCTACAGATGTTAATCTGGAACTTAAGAAATGTTCCACTTTGAGAATGAGAATCTTCATTCTGTCGGGAGTCAGAAATTGGGAGTATACCAATCTTCTGAGTTGATGAGAATCTTCATGCTTGAGAGAAACAGATTTTTAGGAGCTTGAATTGTCCGTTATTCTGTTGGTGGTTGTAACTTCCAGCAGGTGATGAAGGAATTTGTGATGTTGATCGTAACTTCCAGCAGGTGATGAAGGGAATTTTGAACGACCTTGAGTTCCAACAGGTGATGAAGGCATTTGTGATGTTGATTGTAACTTCCAGCAGGTGATGAAGGAAATTTTGAACGACCTTGAGTTCCAACAGGTGATGAAGGAATTTGTTGAACACTTTTGACATTCGAATGCCCCAAGTGATGATGAAGGAGTCTTGAATCAGATTACTCTGTGAATTGAGAGATTTCTTGAAATCTTGACTGGACTGCCCCAGGTTAACCGAACTTTGAAAGATCTGTTGAAACCTTGATTGGACTGCCCCAGGCGTGCTGGATAGTGACTTGTCGTGTGTTGTACCCCAAAATTTGCCCTCTCATATTTCTCAAAACATTTCAAGAAAAATTCACAAGTCCAACCCGGCGCGTCATATTCAGGTGTTCTTTCACCAAGATATCTCTGATAACGTATTCTCAAATTCAGGTTTGGTTTAAGAGTCAATCCTTTAAAGAAGGTATCCGAATGTGTGAGTTTTCTCGAAGAAATATGGTGAAAAAGTAGGCTGAAAGTGCAGTTTTTACGCGCTAAAAAATTCATAACTTGAAGATCGTGGCTCGTTTTGAACCTGTTCCGGTGGCCAAAATTCCGTCTTGATATTATCTACATTTTCATCTCTCACGGCTGGAAGCCAATTTCAATCATAAAGTCTTCAAAAATATGGATTTATCAAGTACTTTCATACAGAAAATTTGTGACAAAAGTTTATTTGCGCCATGTTCAGAAAATCATAACTTGGTCGATTTTCATCGTATCGAGCTGGTTCTGGCGCAAAAATTTCACAAATTGAGTTGGCTACATTTTCACAGAAGGTATTGAGTTCAAACGGCATTCAAAAGGCCTTCGTTTTTTGCTCAGAGTGCGGGACGCGCCGAAAATCCTGAATGCTGAATACTATTTCATCTGGGCCGAAACTTCGAAAATTCATAACTCGGTCAATTTTTATCGGATTGGGCTCATATTTTTACACAAGGTCACTGACTCAAAGATCTACAACTTTTCTTCAAAAGTCGATACCGGATTATGCTCCTATCAATACCAGTTTTTTATTGAAGAACGTGTCAGAGTCGACACTGGAGCCCAAAATAAATTTGTCTGAGCTGAAACTTCAAAAATTCATAACTAATTCACCGTTTATCCGATTGAGCCGATTTTCGGACAGGAGTTAGTTATCGATGTCGGCTACATTTTGTTTTCACATTTCAACTTTAAAAATTGCACTTAAGTCCCTGCGATTTAGCCTGGAAAGTGACGAACTCAAGTGAACATTGGAGGCCCAATTGCACATTCAAACCCCATTTTCTTTACCCTAATTTCCATTATATAATCACTTTCTTTTCACACAAACCAGGGAGGAAAAAAAGAGGGAAAAAAAATTTGCCACAACACTCTTAGAATATCAAATTTTTTCAAGAACCCTAAAACCTTGAAATCCTATTACAAATTGCTCTCTCACTACAAACAAGTCATCTCAGTTACAAACCAACATCTTACTACTTCTTCAGTAAGGGTAAGGCTGGTTTGATCTTCATGATCAAAAGGGCATAAAAGCATTCATGTCACTAATTTTCCAGTAAGGGTAAGATTGATTTGATATCCATGATCAAAAGGGTATAATCATTCATACATGTCATATTATGCCTAAACATTAAATTTCTTCATATATTGGCTTTATTTGCATTTTATGATTTTATTTAATGTGTTCATGAGATTCAACACTGCAGATTTTAGACAGAATCTCATGCAGGTTCATTAAGGAACGTTGAGGCCAGAACACAAATGGCCAAAAGCCAAATGGCCAAAACAGAACAGCTTACACATGACACCAATACATGGCGAGGCAGGCATCTTGAGAATGTTAAAGAACGTTGAGGCCAGAACACAAATGGCCAAAAGCCAAAACACAAATGGCCAAAACAAAACAGTTTACACATGACGCCAATAGCTGTTTCACTCCTCCAATCAGGCTCGTATACTCCTAATCTCTCTCTATTTGTATTATGTTCCTTTAATTAATTAATCGTTATTATTTTTATTAATCACTAACCAATTAACATTTTTTCCTAATAGAATCAAAAACACAAAAAATATTTTATTTATTAAAATTAACTTCATCACTTTTATTTTTGTAAATAAATTAATTTAATCAATTTAGCTTTAATTAGATTTAACTTTTAATATTTTTTGCAATATTTAAAATCAATTTAGAATATTAGGTTTTTTTTAGCATTAATTCAATTTATTTTATTTCTTTAAAAACTCAAAAATCCAAAAATATTTTAATTAATTAATTAGTTTATTAATTTAATTGTTAACTTAATTTAATTTCTTTTAATCCAAAAATAACCAAAAAAATCACTTTCTTTCAAAAAAAAAGGGTCAAAACCCAAAAAACTCGCATCCGATTTAATTTCTTGCACGCGATCTATTTTATCATATTATTGTATCTGTTTCCCGGAATGTAATAGCTTTTAATTAGGACTTTAATTATTTACCGCTTTATTTTACTTTCCGCAATTTAAATTAAAGGGTTTGTTTTTGGCGATGTAAATACCCGACGCCTTGTAATAGCTTAGATTTAATTTTCCGCAATTTACTTCCCGCAAATTATTAAACTGTTAATT